>CM053274.1:89070548-89220548 GCA_028583415.1 Protea cynaroides
AGGATAGAACAGAGTTAAAGTCAGGACCTCTGCTTACAAACATAACCCTTGCCAATTATGGTACCTCTTCGGGTTAGATGTTTTTGATTGCATTAAAAAGAGAACTACAAATATTAACCCACAAGGAATGGCCAAACCAGCCAAAATATTGGACGGGGCATGTTCTCTAAAACTCAAATATAATCTTCTGAAAGACTTTCATATGCTCAGATTGGAAACACGTGACCAAGGACAAGCTTCCATCATTGGTGGGGCTCGGTAGCACAAAGACCATTCCCTCATTGATCCCAACTGGGCCCGTATAGATGGGCTGGCCCCACCCGAAATCCACATCATGTGTCTTCATCTGCACCCAGCTCAAGATGAAGATATTCGGGGAGGTCCAGGAAGTCGTCCGAACAGTGTTTAACTCCAAGTAATCAATGGCTGATCTCAAATATTCATCATCCATCCGCATCAAGGCGTCATGGATCTTCCCCGCACCATACGTTAGTGGATTGTTGATGAGATCTCCGGATGGTGCGATCGGCGTCACAGGGAAAATGACATTGCCGACGTAATTCGGTGGAAGTGGAGGACGCAATCTGGACCGTCCATCGATAACAATATACAACTTCGTCTCCTGATCATCAGGGAGGCCACGTGCCTTGCATGAACAACGCCAAATGTGCCCAGTCAGAACCTCATAGGAGCTGTAATGGACTGTGTTGCCCTCTTCTTCCTTCTCCCCTGCCTTGGCCTTGAGGATGTTGAGCTGCTCACGGGTGATCTTGAACGTGGCGATGGTGGTGGTGTCGGGTTCCTCTTGGGATTTTGTAGGAGGGGTTTTTAAGGAAGGAGGGATCTGGTATTCGATGTGTTCGAATGTGGGTGTTGGTGGGTCCCTTGCGCGTAGTATGGTCCTGTCGATGAAGGGTGGGAGGTCGAGGTCGAGCCCACGTGCCATTCCACACCATGTTTTGGTGAAGTGTATAGCTGTAGTTCCGTCCGCCACATAATGATGCAATGCCATACCTATGGAGACTCCACCGCACTTGAAACGTGTCACCTTTAACTCACATATAAGAATATCATTACGGATATGTGATTTCTCATATTTTTTTAGGTAATTTATTAAAAACCTATAAGAAAACCCAAACAAGATAAATTATCAAAAGAACCAAAAAGTTCACTCGAGGAACCTGATACAAAAGGCTCGAGAGGGCTAGAAAAGAAACACAACAGACAAGAGGGATAGATATAAAAAAAAATCACTTTTTCTCTCCTTGTGTTCAGTTTTTTTAGCCATGATTCAATGGTTGAAGTTTATCCGGTATATATAACAATACATAGGTATGCAGACCAAGTAAACTCCAACCCTTGGATCACGATTAAGAATCCTCTAAAAATAGAAAAGGATCCAAACCCCATGTAAATTCTACTTAGAAGAGATATGATCATTCCTGGTTGAGACCGGGCATTTGTAGATGATAAAATGAGATTAAGTTTTTACTTCAGCTTTGATGATATTCAAGATTGTCTCCTGGTTCCTGACTTGTGGGAGAAAATTCTGTAGTTTTTTTCATGCCATTTATGGGCCCGAGATGTGATTTCTCAGATTTGTTTGTTCCTTGGATTATGTTAGGATGGTAGGAAAAAAAATTAAAATTTTTAAAATGAAAATATATATATATATATATATATATATATATATATATATATATATATATATATATATATATATATATATATATATATATATATATATATATATATATATATATATATATATTTGTGATTATTAATGTTTCATCATTATTTTTGTTTTATACAATTTTTCTTTTATGTATAAATTTCTAAACATCGGATTGAAATTAAAAGAAATGTCCCAAGAACACATAGTCTGAGAATACAAGAAATGGCTTCCCAAGCCCCTGTAGACTATCTTTTTGAGGAGGGAATGTAGAATACTGTTTTTTGTCCAAGTCGCATTTCCAATGGCTAGTTTTATCTTGTATTAGGTGGGGCTTTTTCATAATATAAAAGGGGAACAACAAAGAAATTGTTTTTGTACACTTGTTTTCAGAAAATATAGTCAATCATTTGCTGAACCAAAAAAAAAAAGAAAAAGAAAAAGAATTCTTTCGGCAACCATTTTTTTTTTTGTTTTGGTAAAACTTTCGGCAACCATAAATAATATAAAAAAACTACATATATTATATATTATATATATAATTAATTCTTTAATATATAGCAAGAAGATCCTACATGTATAATATTTTATTATTAACATTTAAACAGGAAGAGAAAAGAGTGAATGGAAAGAGCACCTTTCTGGGTTCTCGCTCTCATATTTTGAATGAGAAGAAGGGAGAGGTCAATCCAGGATTTACAAAAGATTCACTTTACCTGCAACAGGAGGAGAGGATCGGAAGTGATGTCTCCAGTGTAATCGACACCAGGGACAGGCGGGAAAAGCTTCTTGAGTTTCTTGGAGGGTGCAAAATCCCCTAAATCATCTATCTCTGAACTAGTCTCAGCCACCACAAACAACGCACCATCTCCATTACAGTTAATTTCTAAACGGTCATCAGCCTTGTTTTTCTTAAGCTTCCCTGCCATTTGATAGAACGGCACAAGCACCTTACTCAAGGCCTCTTTCAAGACGCTGGTGTCAAAGAAGTCAGAAGACCCATTCGGCTTATAGAAATAAACGCACAGTACATACATGTTCAGTGACCAATGATCGACGTTGTTCATCCGAAGACACATCTTTGGAGTATCCTGTGCTGGCTGCACCACTGTCGACTCCTTCACCTCTATTTCCATCATTAACACCTGTAACTGCAAAAGAAGAAAGATCAATTATCGGGTTCTTTGCCCTTTATAATTTTTTCGACTACAGTCGAAAGCGAAAACAAGAAAAAGAGAAGTGATAGTCTAGATAGTACATGCAGAGGTAGCGATCAATATATAGTAGAAGGAACTAGTTTAAGTATTTTTTTTTCTTCTTCCAAAAGCAAATAAAAAAAAATAAAAAATAAACACCACAACCGTCTGTCTTAATTAGTTCTGTTTTGCACAAGGTTTGACTTGATGGTGGAATGAATTAAGTTCTAAGCACTTGACTGTCAGTAAACTGGAGCATGCATCTATCTTCTATTCCTGCATCTAAACGTCCATTCCACAAACTAATAGTCAATTTGATTAGTGAGGAATATAAATATTCTCACCAAGCATTCAAAAATTTTTGCTGGAAATTATTGTCCAGTTTTGTTAATATATTCTAAAAAAATAACATCTATAAGATTCTTATAAAAAAAAATAACATTTAGAAGCAAGTGTTTGCAAAAGCCTAAGAATGTATTTGATCCTGTAAAGAAAGAATTAATATCACAACCTATATTGTTATATTAGTGAAATTAATATAGGCAAGCTTTGCAACCTATATTGTTAATAAAAGTCTAGCACCCTAATTTTACCACCTTCAGCATAAGTGAACCAATATGGCAGATTTTCGACCTTTAACCCAAAGGTTAGTGATTCTCTAATGAACACCGCAGTAGGATCATTGGATATTACCTATTTGGATGAATAGGTCGTGAAATTGTCTTCGAAATGAGACCGGAATCATCAAATTCTGATGTCAAACAAGGAAGATATCGTAATTTGAAAGTGCAAGGGCATTTACGTAATTATCGTATCATACATGCATTATCATTCAAACTTCAAGACATCATATCTTGGTCATCTCATATCGAAATCAGATGATTCAAAGGCCAATATTCCTTATTTTCAGTCCTCTTCAAAGTGGACGTGAAAAAATCCCGAGTAGAAGTCACCAGTGGGCCCCATGTAAACTTTAATACAAAATTATCGTTAGAACTTCAAAGCTTCATATCTTTGTCGTTCTACATCGGATTCAGATGATTATAAGGCCATTATTCTTCATTTGTAATGTTCTACAAAGTGGACGTAAAAAATCTCGGGTAGAAGTCTCCGAAGGATCTCATGCAAAATTACACATGAAAATGGTCATTTAATCTTCAAAAATTCATATTTTGGTCACCCCATATCCAAATCAAGTAATTTTAGCTTCATTATGTTCCATTTTTAGTATTCTACTAAATGGACGTAAAAAATCTCAGGTAGAAGTCCCCGAAAGATCCCATGCAGAATGGTCAGCCAAATTATCAATAATTGGCCTGCTTAAACTTCAAAAATTCATAAGTTGGTCATTTTATTTCCAAATGAGATGATTCAAGTCCCAATATTCCTCATTTTTAATGTTCTACAAAGTGAACGTAAAAAATTTAGAATAGATGCTATCGAGAAATTTCATATGGAAGGGTGACAGAAATAGACTATGAAATGTCAACCTTAGTCCAAACCAGCTTAATCCAGCTTAGTCTAACTTAGCCCGGCCCAGCCCAGCCCAAACCAATCCAGACCAAGTTATGTCAGTCCATATGCATGCATTTCTTTTATATGTGTATAATGTATAATATATTTTTGTATATAATATATATATATATATATATTATAGATATATTATATGTATTAATATATTTATATAATATGTATACATATATATTATAGGAAAGAGAGAGGAAAGTGAGACTGTGGATAAAGAGAGGAAAGAGAGGTCATAGAAAAGAGAATGGGAGAAAGAAAAAAAGGAAAGAGAGAGAAATAAAAAAAAAAAAAGATCCCCCTTCACGTTTTCTAGAAAGAAAACGTGAAAGAGAGAGGGAGAAAGAAAAAAAGAAAAGGAAGGAAAGAGGAAGGAAAGAAAAAAAGAAAAAAAAAGAAAAAAAGAAAAAAAAGAAAAAAAGGAAATGTTTTTAAGAAAGAAAACGTGGAAAGAAAGGGAGAAAAGAAAAAAAGGAAGGAAAAGAAGGAAGAAGAAAAGGAAAGAAGAAAGAAAGGAAAGAGAGAAGGAATTTTCTAGAAGAAGGAAAGAGAGAAAGGAAAGAGAGAAGGGGTTTTCTAGAAGAAGAAGGAGAAAAAGGAAAGAAAGGAAGAAGAAAAAACGTGGGAAGGAAGAAAAGAAAGGAAAGAAGAAAAAATGGAAAGAAAGGATTTTCTAGAAGAAAAAAAAGAAGAAAAGGAAGGAAGAAAGAAGAAGGAAAGAAGAGGAGACGATTTTCTAGAAGAGGTAGAGATAGAAAATGTGTGGAATAGAGAGGGAGAAGAGAAAAGGGAAGGAAGAGAAGGAAGGAAAGAAGAAAAAAGGAAGAAAAAAAGATTCTTCTAGAAAAAGAATAAAGGAAAGAAGGATCTTCTAGAAGAGGAGAGAAAAAGTATAAATAGGCAAGAGAAGAGAGAGGAGGGTCTTTTTCCAGACGATAGAGAGAGGAGAACGTGAGTGAGGGAAAGGAGAACGTGAGTGAGAGAGAGAAAACGTGAGAGAGGGAGAAAGAAAGAGAAAAGAACAGAAGAGAGAAGAAGAAAAGAGAGAAAGAGAATAGAGAGAGAAGCAGAAGAGAGGAGAATGAGGATTCACATTCAAACGGGGTTGATACAACCTCCAATCACCCTTCATCGACGGTTTCGCTTGATTTGAGCACAAGGTTAGTACTCTAAACAAATTTAGAGGTCATTAGAATGCTCGAATGCCAATTTTGCTTGAAAAAGGTTAATTTCCATGAAATCTCAATCATGAATGCTCTATTACATGCTTGTTAATGTTAGGATGCCTATGTCTAACATTTTTCATAAATGATAATTTGTCTAAGCTATTCAATGATGAATTTTTGAATGATATACAATGATGTTTGATGTTTTTTGTAAATTTCATAAAGTGGTTTTCTGATCTGAATATTCCAGATTTAGGATTCAAACTTAGGACGTACATCACATGTATTTTTTTTCTAAGCTTTTAAAGCCCAAATTTTTATGGGAGTTTCTCTGATATGTTAGAAAACTACCCTAAAAATTTCGTTCCATTTGAAATTGGGAAAATATATCAAAAAATTTGTCTTTGACATTGCTGTTTTTCTCGGATGTAATGCAATCCTCCATCAGAAAGTCTCTAGACAAAGGTCTTATGGCCATAATCAGAAAATCCACTTAATATGAACTTTTTAGACATAAAAGTCTTCTGAAAAATTTCACTGGTTTCATATTTTTTCAATTTTTTTTGAATTGATATCAATTTTTAAGTGCATAATGCTCTGATTTTGAATCTGTCATGATGTACTGATTTGCATGATTGAAAAGAATCATTTTTCACAAAGAAAATATACTATTTTAACTTGTTTTTCTTAATGAAATTTTATATCAGACAGTTATCTACATAGACATATGTCTGTATTTAATTTTCATTAAGAATAGAATTTTATTTAGAATTTATGGTGCAACTGGTCAAAAATCTGGAACAGATTTGACCAGTGCACATGTTCGGTCTTAGGGCATATCTTTGACCTATTTTTGCTTTTTGTTGGGATTCAAATCCTTCATATGAAATATAATATATTAATTCATCTTTCTATGAAAAAAATTTGAGCTTGATTTGAGTTTCAGAAGACCTACTTATGGTCATTCTTGTGTAATGTGACAAAATCTGAATACAGTTCATAGTTTTGTCCATTATCAAATAAACATTGTAAAATAAACAATGTCAAAATTTTGATTTGAGTCATTAATCTTCCCAAATTTCTTCATAAAAGTTATAATTTTTTAAAGAACATTGAACATATGTTTTTTTTTTATAATTTTGCACAAAAAGTTTTTTTTATTATAAAAAATGATTGTTTAAGTGAATTCTAACATATTTGGATAAATGACTATATCTGGAGCATTCATATGCTTTGTTTGGATTGTGCATACCATGTTTGCCACATTCCATGTGTTGCTATTTTTGATAGAATAGATAAATTTTTACCATATTTTAACAAAATCTTAATAATTACTATTTTTAAGTCTTACTATGCTTAGAAAATAGCATATAAGATCTTTCATTTTTTTGAAAAATTCATGTCATATATGCATTCTATGATTGGTACTTACCATATTGATATATAGATGCATATTAGATCTTGCCATTTTAGATCTTGCCATATTAAATCTTGCCATGCTTAGATCTTGTCATGCTTAGATCTTACCATATTAGGTTCTTGCCTTATTTGCAATACATGTCATATTAGGGAGATTTTCATAATCTTACTATATGATATGATAGTTACCATAAATATCATATATGCCATCCATAAAATATTTTTTTTCGGCAATAATTTAATTTATGCTGCACCCTAGTTGAACTGCCATATTTGTACACCTAGCAAACATATTAGGTGTGGGGCCGTGCATTTAGGCACCCATATTTTTGGGAAGGGCATAATGAGAATAATAAAAATCTTAATAAAGAAAGAGAATGTTTTGCCAAACCTTCCAAAATTAGAATTCAGAATGAAAAGGGTAACTCAGGACGATTTTCACCTCTCAGTAAACCCTAAACCTAGAATAGGTTCTCAATCCTAAACCTAGAATAGGTTCTAAATCCTAAACCTAGAATAGGTTCTCACATTCTAACCTAGAACAGGTTATCATTTTTCGAACTACGTGGATTCTGATTCCTAGGGTAAATCCTAGGATACGTAGGTGTAGACGCTTCAAATTTGTCGAGAAATTAAATTAAATTTTTTTTAGGCTCAAGTTAAAAAATAAATAAATAAATAATAAATAATAACAATAAACAAATAAATAAAATATAATAAAATAAATAAATAAATAATATATAATGGTGACAAAATAATTAACAATAATAATAATAATAATAATAATAATAATAATAATAATAATAATAAATCTAAAGACCTTCATGCTACGGTCCGATCGTGGATTTACAATAGTCTTGCCAAAGACCTTCATGCTACGGTTCTTTATGCTGATACTGCTCATGCTCTTTGGAAAGATCTTGAGAATCGCTATGCACAGAGCAATAATGGTCTGCTGGTTTTTGAGTTGAAAAGGAAAATTACATTGCAACGTCAAGATTCCTTATCTGTCTCAGGATACTTCACTGCCTTAAAAGTCTTTGGGATGAGCTCCGAACTCATTTTGTTCTTCCTGAATGTACATGTGGTTCCATGCCTAAGATTCTTGAACAAGTAGAGACGGAACATGTTTACCAATTGTTAATGGGTCTCAATGATATTTCCTTTCCGTTAACTCAGACAACATAGCTTATGCTTTCAACTGTGGGACTGCTTCTTATTCCAGGAATACGGGTCCTAATTCTGCAGGATTTTTCATCATCTTGTTGTTTGCCAGGTATGTTTTGTTTATTTGAATGCTCTCAAATTGCTGAAAAATTCTTTATGATGTTTGTAATTCTTCTCAATAGATATACATACTTATGGATGTGTCTTGTTAT
Source organism: Protea cynaroides (assembly GCA_028583415.1). Taxonomy (NCBI): domain Eukaryota; kingdom Viridiplantae; phylum Streptophyta; class Magnoliopsida; order Proteales; family Proteaceae; genus Protea; species Protea cynaroides. The sequence goes on from CM053274.1 coordinate 89,078,905, forward strand.
GATCTTCACATTAGCTATGCACGTTTCTTGATGTATGTTATCATGATCTACTTTGTAGTCATATCGTATAATTTTTGCATTCTTCCCTTCTATTTCTGAATTCTCAGTTTTATCAAATGCCCTTCCTAGATGTTATATAGCTCTCTATTTATTTTAGATGTAGTCCTGTGTCTGAGAAATTTACTGTAGAAATCCTATATGGGTTGTGTGTTGGTTTCATTTAATATCTTTGTATTTTATATGGATTTCATTGGAGAGCTTTTGGTCTCATTTTTTTTGTTTTATACGATTGTGGGCTTCTTTACATGGTCCTTCTGTTTGTTTCTTTGATATCTTTTGTCATCTAGGTTTTGCTACGGTAGTAGAGTTCTTTACATTGCTTAGCTGTTTTCATTTTCCTCCTATTTCCTAGCTTTTTATCTCCATGTGTAACTATGATGTTTTTTAGAATTGTGTGTAAATTTCCATTTAGAGTTTCTTGTAATTTCCATTTAAATATTCATTAGGAGTTTCCTGCATTTTGTTCACTCTTTATTATACACATATGTGACTTTATTCTCTTGTCGTAATCTCTTTAGTCCCCATCTGACACTATTTCTCTTTATTCTAGTGAATTTCATCTATTTTTTGTTTTAGGCCTTTCGGTCCAATTTCTTGCTGGACCATGTTCTTTCTTTGAAGTTCTATATATCACTCATTGTTGTTTCCTCAACTTGCTTTCAAAGTTGCATAGTTAATCGATTTCTTGTTACTGTTTAGTCTAATGTTTGAAATAACCCATGTCGTGCTTGGTGGATGTTTATTTTAATGCTGAGGTTGATCAATAATTAAAGTCAATTCAATGTCATCTAATTAAATCTTAATCCCATTTTTTTCCCCATTGGTTTGTTGTCACTTTGTTTGGATTATTCCCATTGTTGATTGAACTTGGCCCAGTCTACAATTTTATATGGTTCAGCCCATTTGATTCCTTTATGATTCAAATTGATACTTATCATGATCTAACCCATGAGTCTTACTATGTTCCTTGTTTAGGTGCAGCCCATAATAGGTTTTCCTTGTTTAGCTCCAGCCCATTAAAGTCTAAGTGTGTTCCTTGTTTAGGTCCAGCCCATAAGTCTTAATAGGTTTTCTTGTTTTGGTCCAGCCCATGAGAATCTTAGTAGGTTTCTTTGTTTAGAGGCCGGTTCACCATTATATTGTGTTTAGAGTTGGCCCTTAGTCAGTTATCCATGTTTCACCTGCTTATTATCATCGCGGGCCGATTCAACCTTTCAACTATCATCCATCACTGCAGTTCATGTTTGGCATACATCATGATTAGCATGCATAGGTTGATCAACCCCTTATCAGTTATCTTTATGTTTGTAATGCGTGAATTAATTAGCTCATTCGTTTTGTTGCTCCCTTGCTTGCCACAAGTGTTAGATCCATTTAATTTCATTCTTTCACTTGTCCATATGATTTCTATGCCTTGTTTATATTTGTTGCATTCTTCTGTCACATGTTCGAGGTGAGCATCCTCGATGGCAAGAAACTGAATTTAGAGTAAGGATGTGAAGATTGTCGAGAATCAATCAGAATTCAAGATACGGTGACCAGTGATATGTTTGTTCGCAGTCGGACCAGCTTTTTAGAAATTTTCTCAAGCAATTGGTCGAGCATCAAGGTGATTTCACTTTCAAATTTTCACTCATAATTCAACATTGTCAGGTATTTCTCTTACCTCTCTAAATTTTCCGTAATTTAATATGTTTGCTTATTTGTATATAAACTGCCTGCAGTGGGGACGTGTAGTGAGCACCCACATATTTTGCATGGGGTGGGTAACACGATATCCATGTGGCACTTGCCATCCCTAGCGTTGTGACAGGCGGGATAGACTAGGACGTCCCCTACCCCTTCAATGTATCCCATAATACGAAAAGAAAATGTATTAATAGTTTTAATTCTCAATCCCCACTTAGGTATCCCATAGGAATTTCTATAAAATTTTGCAATTATTCCCGTGCAATGCGGGCTCACGCGCTTGTGATGCGCGAATAAATATAGACATGTGGATGTGTGTAAGAATAAAGCGAGGCTCCGATGCCTATTGTCCAATGTCGAGAGTACCCTCTCACATGTTGACAAATAAAATTGTGTTCATTTTTTATGCGTAGTTCATTCCGAACTACGTATGGACTAGATTCTCGGACTTCACCCCGAGTCGTAGGCTGCCTGGGAATCCATTACCCAAGCTCAGTCCAATTGCAATGAGGGTTGCAATAATACCCAATTTGCATCATAATGTATTTTGTACATTGATTTAAAAATTGTGTTCTTTCCAAATTTATTATTTCAATCATCCTGCATAGTTTCAAAAATTCAAATTTCAAGGAAAAATTAAGTCCAACTGCAATGAGGGTAGCAAAAATATCCAATTGCATCATAATATTTTTTTTTTAAATTTAGCACACTGGCTTCAAATTTGTATTTTTCCAGATTCTATTGTTTCAATCATCAAGCATAATTTCAAAAATTCAAGTTTCGAAAAATCAGATTTAATTCAATTTCAATTCCAATTTTTATTCCAATTTCAATGTTAATTTCAAATTTAAGTCAATTTCAAAATTCAATTTCAATTCAACTTTTGTTTCAAATTCAATTTAAATTTCAAATCTATTTTCAATTTCAAATTCAATTCAATTTCTATTTCAATTTTAAGTTTCAATTCCAAACTCAATTTCAATTTCAAATTCAATTCAATTTCAAATTTAATTTTTAAATTTCAAATTTCATTTCAATTCTCCATCTTCGCATGGAATTTTGAGCAAACATTCCATCATTGCATAGAAGTCCCTTTCAACCTTGGACAAACATTCCATCATCGCATGGAAGTCCCTTTCAATCTTGGGCAAACATTCCATCATCGCATGGAAGTCCCTTTCAATCTTGGGCAAGCATTCCATCATCGCATGGAAGTCCCTCTCAAACCCTATTTTACATAGACGCTCTACCAGTTTGACTAGTGGCTATAGAAGTCTATTCGATTGCTTTACATAGACGGTCTACTAGCTTGATTAGTGGCTGTAGAAGTCTATTCGATGTGCTTTACATAGACGGTCTATCAGCTTGACTAGTGGCTGTAGAAGTCTATTCGATGTGTTTTACATAGACGGTCTACCAGCTTGACTAGTGGCTGTAGAAGTCTATTCGATTGCTTTACATAGACGGCTTACTAGTTTGACTAGTGACTGTAGGAGTCTATTCAATATCCTAAACCTAGATGACCTATTAGTTTGACTAGTGGCTATAGGGGTCTATCATTTTATCAACCCAAGCGGTTGAACTACGTTGGGCTTGATTCTTGGGCTTGTCCTGAGATACGTAGGTAGCTTGGGTGTTTATCATTCAAGTTCAGTCCTAAACTAATTTATTTTAATTTACTTTCATTTCTTTCATTTTATCAAAAAATCATTGCATTTGAACTTTGGACTACGCTATAATAGCTAAAAATAATTTTTGTTTGTCAACGTGTTGAGTTGTGCTCTTGCTATCTGAAATTGGCTGATTGGTCCGTCATCCAATCATTTTATTTCTGATCTATATCACATTTAAATTTTTCTTTCTATTACATTGATGATTTGCTCCTAGATTGAAATACATCTAGAACTTAGGTTTGGTGCCTATTAAAAGTTGTTTAACCATTGCCTGTAATTTAAATTAGGATAGGAAAGGATAGTATATGAAGACTAAACTTCGGATTAGGTAATTTGGGTGCCTAACACCTTCCCAAATTGTAACATGACACTTATCCATTATTTCTTTGGTTTGACCATAAGCCTTAATCCATTACGAGAGTCATTAGTATTTCTCATATGAGAAATTATATATAGGTCCTAGACCTTATCTAGGTGGCGACTCCATTTTCATTTTCTTTTTAATCATTTCATGCAAATTACAAACCATTGTCCCTACAGTAGGCTATTTGGGAGAATCCTAAATTCGGATCCAAACCTTAGTCCACTCAGACTATCTATAGATCCACTAGGATATCCACCCATATTTTGACCCAAATAAGGTTATCCACATTCCAACCTAGAAAGGGTTATCCATATTCCAACCCAGAATGGGTTATCCATATTTTAACCCAAATAGGGTTATTCTTAGATCCACTAGGACTATCTATCAGTCCACATGGACTATCCAGATCCTAACCCATAGGGTTTCTCATCCTTTCAAGCATAAACTTCACCTTGAACAATGAACTTAATCATGCACAAGCATAAACTTTAATCACACCTAAACTACGATGGTGAACCTGATTTTTAGAATAATTCTGTAATACGTAGGCAATCTGATGGATACAGATTCGGTTCAATAATATCAAACCACTTGATTTGGTTTGGTTTAACAATAGAGTCTAGCATAGGAAAGGTATAGGAGACCGATTTCGATCGGGCGGTTTAGGTGTCTAACCCTTCCCATAACCGTAACCTGACACTTACCCATTCTCTGATGGACCAAAAATCCAATCTAAGGGTCATGAGTCAATCGAAGTCTTACCTTGGGGTGAGATTTTACATTTTTCAAGGTCCTAGACCTTAATCTAGGTGGCGACTTTCAAGATTTCCATCTTTGTCCTCACATCTACACCTTCTGTCACAACTGATTTCAATACCCAGGACAAAAGAACCCTCACCCATATCTTTTATTTTAAAGTTCTCTGACAGAAATCGCTTGGTTTCTGCAAGCAAACCCAAATCACTACTGGCAAGTAAAATGTCATCTACATACAACACCAAAAAGATGAACTTGCTCCCACTGATTTTGTGATAAATGCATTGATCAATAGCGCTCTCAACAAAACCAAAAGAGGATATAATCTGATGAAACTTTGGATACCATTGTCTAGAAGCTTGTTTGAGACCATAAATGGATTTGTTGAGCTTACAAACCATTCCTTCCTTGCCTTGTACCTCAAAACCTTTTGGTTGGTGCATGTAAACTTCCTCAATCAAATATCCATTCAAAAAGGTTATTTTTAGATCCATTTGATGTAATTCTAGATCATAATGGGCCACAAGCGCCATAATAACTCTGAAGGAATCCTTCGAGGAGATTGGAGAAAATGTCTCCTTAAAGTCAACTCCCTCCCTTTGTGTGAATCCCTTAGCTACTAGCCTGGCCTTGTAGTGCTCAATTATTCCCTTGGAGTTACACTTAGTCTTGAAAATCCATTTGGAGCCTATGGATTTACAAGAATCAGGTAAATCTACACGCGTCCAAACACCATTGCTAGCCATGGATGACAATTCATCTTTCATAGCTTCTAACCATTTTGGTGCATTATAGCTATTCATGGCATCCTCAAAACTAGAGGGATCTATTGCTTGACCAATGTCAAACTCTCCTTCAGTTAAGTATAGAATGTAGTCAAAGGAAATAACACTCTTGCGTTGTCTAGTGGATCTCCTGACCACCTCTTCAGGTTCTGCAATCAACACTGATATTGTAGGTTAATCAGGTACCTCAGTCCCCGTAAATTCCTTTGTCATTGGTGGGACCATGGGATGCATAACTGCAGGCACAATAGTGCTAGGAATCATTGAATTAGGAAATACAAGGACTTCATCAAACTCTAAGCTTCTTCGTTCTACTAATTCACAGGAGTCTTCAATGAACTTGGCATGAGCAGTCTCAACTATCTGATTGGTGGAACTGGGATAGTAAAATCTAAATCCCTTGAATCTATCAGGATAGCCAACAAAATGACAACTGATTATCCTTGGATCCATAATCTTTTCATGAAGAGGTGGTTTTCTACTTTGCATCCCCAAACATGTAGATGATTCAAGTTTGGTTTTCTACTAGTGTCACACCCCAATTCCGAACCAACCAGAATGGTGTGAGTGAACCGTCATTGAACCAACGGTTCACACCAGGATCTCAAATAGACCGTGTCCACTCATACAAATCATTGCATAAAACCATAATCAGAATATAAATAGTACAACGGAAGTCTTTAAATAAATGAACTGAGAATCTATTGATAAATTTAAATAAAATATCCAATTATTCAAATTCAAACATAAAGTATAATATCCTCACATCCACTTAATCCAACTGAAAATAACTGAAAATAAATAAAAGTCAAATCAAAGGTACACGCAGAAAGGGCACTCGCATGAAGCGTCATGCTCGTCCTCTCCTGCCTGCACACCCAAAAAAGCAACACCACCACACGCCGGAGCGTTCATATAATCGTCCACCATGTAACCTGCATCAACATCTAAAAACAATGTATATACAAAGGGTGAGCTCACAACTTAGCTCAGTAAGACAATCAGACAGTTTCACAATATTATGCATGAGTAACAATCATTTTATGATGTGGTCTGGTTTAAGTTTGCAATGTGCTATAGAATGGTTTGGTGGCCCCCGCACCTCTATACACGAGTGTGTGGCACCGCATAGTAGATCACACCACCACCGACCCACATGCACCCATCATGGGATAGAGATAGAGCTAAGGTATCCCCGTACCTCCCCTGATACCCTACCCATACCAGTACCTAAGCCCCTACTGGCCAGGGCTCGCAAACTAGGCTCGCAACTGACCAATCCTATATGTCATCAATGTAGGCTCTATCCCATCACAGCTGTTTACGGCATAGAGATAGAGCTAAGCTATCCCCGTACCTCCCCTGATACCCTATCCACAACTAATACACTAGGATAGAACAATACGCAGGTAGACCCTAACCCAACATAACTCCCTACGGCATAGAGATATAGCTAAAGCATCGTGGACAAGTCAGCATCGGCATCGGAGACCACAGTGCCACATAACCATGGCCAGGCCAACATCAACATCGGAGACCACCGTACCACGACCTTCCCCTGATGCCCCACCCGTACCAAGCATGTTAAAATAAAATACTACAAAAGTGCCAATGTGAGGAATGATCCCAGACCCATGCCCCACTCCACACACCAACAAAAACAATCACATGCCTAACAATCACATCCTATCAATGCATGAACAATAATAATAACTGAAAGTTAAAAGATGGCATGCGAATATGCACAAACATCACATCATATATATTCAGGTTATTAACAACGATTTACTATCAATTAATTATTAGGGTTTAGGTCAGTTCCCTTACCTGACGCTCGTTTGATAGCTTGCTCCACGTCGCAAGATCCAAACGGAATATCACAAAGTCCTACAATATTATTAGGGTTTCATTAGAATATTTTCTTAGGGTTTCACATTGGTCGGAAAACCAACAAAGACTAAAACCAGCCTTTCAGAGCTGACCGGTCGCAACATACCGGTTGCAGCTCTGTGAGAAAACTAGCAACCGGTATGGTCGATCGGTATGTCTCTGAAATACCATACTTTAGGTTTTTTAACTGTCGTCGATCAATCTCAATGGATTTCCAGGGTTTCTCCTACCCATACTGAGTCTGAGCTTTGAGTTTGAGTTATCTCCAACTCATTCAAGTCTAGTTTTGATGATAATCATCCTAGAACTCGAATCTAGGGTTTGACGGTAAATTAGGGTTTAATGTCCAATTAGGGTTTTAGATCAATACCTGCTTTGCATGGTATTGATCCAACCATACAACTATCCTAGAGTCATAGAGTAAGAAGAATGATTAAAGCACTTACCATCGACTGACGTAAAGTGAGTGTCGTCGAACGGCAATGGCGGCACCTCCTTCTTCTTCCTAGCTTCTTCTCCTTTCCAACCTCCTTCTCCTCTCTAGGGTTTGTGAGAGATAATGGAAAAGATTTGAGGAGGTTTAGAGGTGTTTATATAGGCTAAGATTAGGGTTTAGTAAGCCTCTTAAGATTAGGAAAGTCTTAGGATTCGGAATTGGGAAAGTGGGACCCGCAGAGATCCAATTCTGGATCTCCGTAGTCAACTACGCAGAGCTGACCGGTCGACTACCAAGACCGGTACCATCGACCGGTCAACATAAAATCATGATTATTTGACCCTCTTTGGTCCGATTTCATACCTGTTTATCATCCGCTCGTCCCGTCTGGCCCGGTGACGATCGAAAGACCTGCTACGACACGAAATCAAGGTTTAGACCGGGTTTATGGAGTGCGGGTCTTACAACTCCCCCACCCTTAAAAGAAATTTCATCCCAAAATTTGCATGTAGGTTTCACAACTCCCCCACCCTTAAAAAAAATTTTGGCCTCGAAATTTGAACGTACCTTGATCATAAAAAAGGTTAGGGTACTCCTTCCTCATCGCGCTCTCCTCCTCCCAAGTAATCTCTTCGACTCTTGGCTTTTCCAATGTACTTTCACATAATGGATATCCTTGGTTCGAAGTTGTTGTACCTTTCGGCTTGAGAGCATCACAGGCACCACTTCAAATGTTAAGTATTCAGTCAAGTCTGGGGGGCCTGCTGTCAAGATGTGCGATGGATCCCGAACATACTTCTTCAATAATGATACATGGAACACATCATGAACGCCTGTCATAGATGGTGGTATGGCCAATTGATATGCTACATTACCACGTCTGGTCAATATCTCGTATGGTCCCACATACCTGGGGCATAGCTTCCCCTTCTTACCAAATCGTTTCAGACCTCACACCGGTGATATCTTCAAGAATACTTTGTCACCCACTGCAAACTCCAGATCTCGACGTCGATTATCCGCATAGTGCTTCTGTCGAACTTGAATTGTATTTACTCTCTCCTTGATTTGATCAATCACTTGACAAGTTTCTTCAACAAACTCTGGTCCTACAATTCTTCTTTCTCCCATCTCGTTCCATAACAGAGGTGTTCGACACTTTTTCCCATAGAGTGCTTCATATGGAGCCATCTGAATTGTAGCCCGATAGCTGTTGTTATAAGCAAACTCGATAAGCGATAGCTTCTCGTCCCAAGCTCCCTTGAAGTCTAATGCACAAGCTCGGAGCATATCTTTTAAAATTTGAATGGTCCTTTCTGACTGCCCATCCGTCTGAGGGTGGAAAGCTGTACTAAACTTCAACTTGGTTCCCATAGCTTTCTATAATCCTTTCCAGAACTTTGATGTAAAACGGGGATCTCTATCGGATACTATACTTTCTGGGACGCCATGAAGTCTGACTATATTATCAACATATAACTTGGCCAGCTTGTCCATGGTATACTGAGGTCTGACCGCAATAAATCGAGCTGTCTTGGTGAGTCGATCAACTACAACCCAAACTGCATCCACTGACCTTGGTGTCAAAGGTAAGCCAGTGACGAAATCCATAGTAATGCAATCACACTTCCATGCAGGCTCCGGTAGTGGTTGTAGCAAACCTGCGGGTCTTTGCCTTTCTGCTTTAACTTGTTGACAATTCAGACATTGGAACATATAACGAGCTATATCTGCTTTCATACCCCTCCACCAATACAGTCTTCTTAAATCATGGTACATTTTGGTACTTCCTAGATGTACCGAATATGGGGTGTAATGAGCTTCAGTCATAACTCGATCTCTGATATTGCAGTCTTCACTCTCAGGTATACATAACCATCCACGATACCTGAGTACCTTGTCTAAATCCAAGGTAAAGTCAGGATTGCTATTACCCTTCTCTAGGTCTTCTTGCACTGTCTTGAGATGTGGATCCTGTAGGATTGCTACCTTGACTTCATCAACTAGATCCGGTGAGATCTTCAAAGCTGCAAACATCATGGTGAATTTATGAATTAGGCCTTGCCCGACTGGATCTTCTGCAGTCTCTATTATATACTCTTCATCGCCTTCAATTGAACTTGAGGCTGCAGCACATAATGTAGCATTTGTACTTGGTCCAGCCTCAGGTTTCGATGCCCACTTCCTGCTTAAGGCATCAGCCACCACATTTGCTTTACCCGGATGACACTGGATGTCACAGTCATAATCTTTTAACAATTCCAACCACCTCTTCTGTCTCATATTCAGATCCTTCTGAGTGAAAAGATAGGTTAAGCTCTTGTGGTCAGACTTAATTTGAAACTTTTCACCATACAAGTAGTGTCTCCAAGTCTTGATTGCATGTATAACCGCTGCTAACTCCAAATCATGCATAGGATAGTTATTCTCATGCTCTTTTAACTGTCTTGATGCGTAAGCAATCACCTGTTCTCCTTGCATCAATACACACCCAATACCCAACCCTGATACATCCGTATATAAGGTAAACGGTACGCTTGATTCTAGGATGGTCAAGATAGGTGCAGAGACTAGTCTTGACTTCAAAGTCTGAAAGCACTTCTCGCACTCATCTGTCCATACGAATTTCTCTCACTTCTTGGTCAATCTGGTGAGTGGAACAGCGATCCTAGAGTAATCTTTCATGAATCTTCTATAATAACCGGTCAACCCAAGGAAACTATGAATTTCTACAACAGATTTTGGTGCTTCCCATCCTACTATAGCAGCTATCTTACTTGGATCAACCTTGATACCGTCTTCGGTTACTACATGGCCCAAGAAAGACACTTCCTTCAGCCAAAACTCACACTTCTTGAACTTAGCATACAGCTTCTCCGTTCTCAGCCGTTGTAGGGCTGCTCTTAAGTGTGTTGCATGAGCCTCTCTATCCTTTGAGTAGACCAATATGTCATCGATGAATACAATGACCGAAGTGTCCAACATGTCATGAAATACTCGGTTCATCAGTTCCATGAACGACGCTGGAGCATTGACCGAACGACATAACTAGAAACTCATAATGCCCATACCTTGTCCTGAAAGCAGTCTTCGGAATATCTCTAGCCTTGATCTTCCGTTGGTGATACCCCGATCGAAGATCAATCTTTGAGAAAACCTTTACACCCTGTAACTGATCGAACATGTCATCGATACTAGGCAAAGGATACCGATTTTTTATCGTTAATTTGTTCAGCTCACGGTAATCGATACATAGCCGTACACTTTCGTCCTTCTTCTTGACAAATAATACAGATGCTCCCCAAGGTGATATGCTAGGTCGTATGAAACCATTATCTAACAATTCTTGTAACTGGGTCTTCAACTCCTTTAACTCGGTAGGGGCCATCCTGTATGGTGCTTTAGACACCGGCACCGAACCTGGCATAAGGTCTATCACAAATTCTGTAGCCCTGTCTGATGGTAGACCTGGGAGATCCTCTGGAAATACATCTGAAAACTCTCGCACCACATCTAGATCTTCCATCTTTGGCACCTCAGCAGTGATGTCGACTACAGAAACTAGATACCCCACTCCCCCCTTCTCTACGCATCTCTTGGCTTTTAGGGCGGAGAGGATCAGCTTCCGCTTCCTAGGTAACTTAGTCCCAGTGAAGCTATACTCCTTTCCCTTTTTGTCTGTAAGCACAAGCTTCCTTTCACCACATAATAGGATAGCTGAATGATGGCCTAGCCAATCTATTCCCAAGATGACATCAAAGTCTGCCATCTCGAGTAGTACCAGACTTACTTCTAAGTCTCGGCCCTCAATACATACTGTACACGGCCCATAATATTCAGTCAAAGCCACTTCGACTCCTAGCGGAGAGCGAACTATCAAGCTTGGGTTCAAGTGCTTGATCGATAACTCCATTTGCTTCCCAAAGGAAATAGAAACAAAGGAGTGTGTGGCCCCAGAGTCAAAGAGTACTCTGGCAGATATATCAGCTATATTTATAATTCCTGGAATTTTATTGTCCCTTAGTTCTACATGCTCATATACACAATGAATAATAAGATAAATTGTAACGGATAGAATCATACCAGTGACCACATCAGGTGATGCGGCTGCCTCTTCGGTGGTGACAGCAAATACTTTTCCTTGCTGGGGAGGTTGTTTCCTAGGTAGAGTGCAGGTCCTTGCAACATGACCAACTTGGCGGCGATTGAAACATTTAATGTTCGGGTTGTGTTCAGCGAACTGTGGCACAGTGGTGCCGTATTATTTCTTGCAGGCACTGTAGCGGTCTGAGCCTTGTATGGGCGGAAAGGTCTATTGTTACCGCTACCCGAACTCTCAATAGCGGGTCTCTTCACTCCCCTATTCTGTGCGAAGAAGCTGTCCCTCTGACTGGATTCTATCACTCTCGCAACCTGTACAGCCTCATTATAAATTTTCTTGTCCAGACTCAATATGTGCTCTCTGATGCCTCCATGCAGTCCCATGGTAAACCTACGTGTCTTGGTCTCTTCCTCTTGCATACTTGTTGATGCGAAAAAAATAACTCCTCGTACCTCTGCTGGTAAGCATCCACAGTCGACTAAGACTGCTGCAGATTAAGAAATTCCTTCTCCATCTAATCTCTGAAACTCTTCAAAAAATACTTATCGAAGAAGGCTACCTTGAACACTTCCCAATCCACCTGTGTATGCTTTGTCTCCAGATATGCCCGTGTAGAATTCCACCAAGCATTCGCATCTTCCTTCAGCATATGAGTGGCGAGAAGAACCTTCTCATCCTCTGTACAAGTCATCAGGCGGAAATTCTTCTCCATTTCTGTAACCCACTGTGCTGGCCACAATGGTTTCCCGCTCTTACCTGTGAATGAAGAAGGCTTCAACTTTAAAAATCTGTCCACCGCCCGACTCAGATCGTGTTGTCCCTGTGTATTCATCCCGTACCATGGTGGTGGATACGGATAGGCTCCCTGATAAGCAGAAGACGACGGAAACTGGTGTGGTGGTGGTACATTCTGTGCTTGGCCCATCGGCCTTGGACTACCATGCATCGGCAGTGTAGTATTATTCCCTCCAGTACCAGGCGTACCTTCAGTGGAAACATGACCCGGTGGCCTGAACATCTTTAACATCTCACTCAGGAATGCTTTCTGTTGAGCTTCCATTTGATATACCAGATTGGTCACAATAGTCTCAGAGTTTGTGTGAGGAGGGCCAGACAAATTTGTCGGTACCCTTGGAACCTGTTCTTCCTCAACTATCGGGCTTGGCTCTCTAACATAGCCTGGTTCTACATGTTCTTCTTCATCGTGGCGCACCCTAGCCTGGTGACGCTTTCGGCCCCTACAACCGTTTTCGCCTAACATCTCAAACTATTATGTTTGGATCTAAGAAGAAGACAAAACACATGAGAACAATAATAGTGGTGTTAGTCTTGAACAATATAAGGCGAAACAGCCGAAAAGTAGAGATTTAATTTGCAAAATTTTTAAAATTTTTCATAATTTTTTTTCTGGCCTTTCTATAGCTGACCGGTCGCAACATACCGGCCGTAGCTCTGTAGGAGGTTGTGCGACCGGTATAGTCGACCGGTCAGAATGTAAATTCTGACCGAGACATAGCGGTCGCAGCCCCTGAGGGGTACAGGTCGACCGGTATGTCGACCGATATGCCCAGTAAGGCTTAAAATAGTAAAAAAGTGAGATTTTTCTCACTTTTTCTTTCTTCTTTCTCTCCGGTGGCGATTTCTCTCTGGCTCCTGAGTTGCTACAGTCCGACCGGTGACCTTAGAAGCCATTTTCTTCCGTTCAAGACTTAGAACATCGCCTCCAGGTAAGTTTCTTCCCTCTCAATCAAATTTTTACATAATTTTCATATCGTCTTTACCTAAATTTATTAATTTTTCTTCAATTGGAAGATTCTAAACGTAGGAACTTCTTTCTTTGGCTTGGAAAGGGTTTAGAGACTCCTAAGAGCAAAAGCCCTCAATCAATTTGGACTTCCACCGAATGGTTTTAGTAAAAATTGAATTTTTTTCAAGTTTTTTTTTAAACCTAGGTTTTTCAAAAATTTCAAAATTTTCTTGAATTTTTCCAATTTCTTAAATTTCTTGTTGAAATTGCATGGGATTGGTTTGCTTGAAGTGTGCGGGGGTTACTTAAGTCCTCCTCCCCAAGTTTTGGGTGAGTTTGAGGCTTTTTCCTAATTTACTGTCGTTATGCTGTCGAATTTTTAAAAATTCTTAACGTTTTTCTTCTTGTTTCTTTATGTTTTGCAGTTTAAATGCCTCCACGACGCGGTCTTGGCAAGCGTTCCTATGGCTTGGGCATGCGAGCTCCTCATCCACCAGTTCTACAGCTCGATGAGCAGTGGTTCCGTTCTGAGGCGGCACAAGCCCGTTTCCCTTGGTTCGATAGCAAGAACATTGAATCTGGATGGCGGGTTAACTTGGAACAGTTGCACAGGTTTGATGTGCAAGCGAATTTTGACAGGCTTGGGTGGGTGCCTGTCATTACTTACACTGAGACCACTCGCCTTAACCTGGTCAAGCATTTCTACGCCAATTTGGAGCTTCATGGGGATGTCAATGATCCCAATCAAGGTACGGACTTGCGCATCTCCAGCTTCGTCAAGGGCGTCCATATCTCCTTCGATACTCATCAGTTGGCTGACCTTCTAGGGGTCCCCAATGATGGAGACTTAGTATACTGCCCTCTAAAGGTGAAGGGCTATCTGAGCGAAGATCTACTCCGACAGATAGCAGAGAAGATACTCAATCCCGGGGCTCCTATGAAGGCGGCTAGCTTGAGACCTGCACCTCGGGTATACAGTCGCATTATTCAGCACAACATCGTGCCCCAGAGTGGTCACTACAATGAGCTATCCCAGCTCACCCAGTACATTACCTACTATGTCTGCACAGGGGAGCGAGTCTCTCTCCCTTACCTCATTATCCGGACCATGCACCAGGCGACTCTGGCCGATCAGGCCAGTAATCTCCCATATGGTCGTCTCATCACTACTCTTCTACGGCGCCTACGAGTGAGCATGAGGGGCGAGCTGGCTGTTGAGGATACCATGACCTCCGACATCGACTGGGATGCCATTCTTAGAATGCAGATGGATAATCTACCTGTTAGTGATGATGAGATGGAGGCTCTCCCTCGCCCACTCAGGAGGGTAGCAGCCACAGCCGCAGCAGCAGCAGCAGCCAATGCGACACATGCAGCAGAGGCTGAGAGTGATAATGGGGATGACGATGATAGGGCAGAGGATGCACCAGTCCTAGCTCCTCAGCCTATGCCTGCAGCACCACAGTCTACATCTACAGCTGGACCGTCTCACTCCCCTTCGGACCCAGTGTTGAGCATGTTTACGAAGATCAGGGACACCCAGAGAGGCATCCTAGAGTCTCAGCGAGAGATGGGTCAGGAGTTGGGACGTCTTGCTCGAAGCCTACGGGTCACGCAGGACCAGGTGCACTGGCTTAGGGTCTCTTACGAGCGAGATTATGACATAGCGGACCCTATTCCTCCTAGGCCGCCTACCCCATGATTTTTCCTTTTATTTTTCTCTCTCCTGACTGTTTATATAACAGGGTAACTGTCCGGTTTGTGGAGTGTACCCTGTAGTACGATGATACTCTCTTTCTGTTAAATGAAAGTTTTTATGGTTTTCCTAACTAGTGCATGGGTATCATTAAATTTTATATTTAATATAGTATATTATGCTCATTCTTAATCAGTCTCAGGTATCAAACAATGCTTAGGGTGTGTTCGTACTAAAAAAAATTTAAAATTTTTTTCTTACTCAGTTCATCGACTTAGTTAAGTGCAATATGGTTTGTTGGACAGAGCCCGAGGGCTCTGATACCAAGTTGTCACACCCCAATTCCGAACCAACCAGAATGGTGTGAGTGAACCGTCATTGAACCAACGGTTCACACCAGGATCTCGAATAGACCATGTCCACTCATACAAACCATTGTAGAAAACCACAATCAGAATATAAATAGTACAGCGGAAGTCATTAAATAAATAAACTGAGAATCTATTGATAAATTTAAATAAAATATCCAATTATTCAAATTCAAACATAAAATATAATATCCTTACATCCACTTAATCCAACTGAAAATAACTGAAAATAAATAAAAGTCAAATCAAAGGTACACGCAGAAAGGGCACTCGCATGAAGCGTCATGCTCGTCCTCTCCTACCTGCACACCCAAAGAAGCAACACCACCACACGCCAGAGCGTTCATATAATCGTCCACCGTGTAACCTGCATCAACATCTAAAAATAATGTATATACAAAGGGTGAGCTCACAACTTAGCTCAGTAAGACAATCAGACAGTTTCATAATATTATGCATGAGTAACAATCATTTTATGTTGTGGTCTGGTTTAAGTTTGCAATGTGCTATAGAAAGGTTTGATGGCCCCCGCACCTCTATACACGAGTGTGTGGCACCGCATAGTAGATCACACCACCACCAGCCCACATGCACCCATCATGGGATAGAGATAGAGCTAAGGTATCCCCGTACCTCCCCTGATACCCTACCTATACCAGTACCTAAGCCCCTACTGGCCAAGGCTCGCAAACTAGGCTCGCAACTGACCAATCCAATATGTCATCAATGTAGGCTCTATCCCAGCACAGCCGTCTACAGCATAGAGATAGAGCTAAGGTATCCCCGTACCTCCCCTGATACCCTATCCGCAACTAACACACTAGGATAGAACAATACGCAGGTAGACCCTATCCCAACATAACTCCCTATGGCATAGAGATAGAGCTAAAGCATCATGGATAAGCCAGCGTCGGCATTGGAGACCACAGTGCCACATAACCATGGCCAGGCCAACATCAACATCGGAGACCACCGTACCACGACCTTCCCCTGATGCCCCACCCATACCAAGCATGTTAAATTAGAATACTACAAAAGTGCCAGTGTGAGGAATGATCCCAGGCCCATGCCCCACTCCACACACCAACGAAAACAATCACATGCCTAACAATCACATCCTATCAATGCATGAACAACAATAATAACTGAAAGTTAAAAGATGGCATGTGAATATTCACAAACATCACATCATATATATTCAGGTTATTAACAACGATTTATTGTCCATTAATATTAGGGTTTAGGTCAGATTCCCTTACCTGACGCTCGTTTGATAGCTTGCTCCACGTCGCAAGATCCAAACAGAATATCAAAGTCCTACAATATTATTAGGGTTTCATTAGAATAGTTTCTTAGGGTTTCACGTTGGTCGGAAAACCAACAAAGTCCAAAACTAGCCTTTCAGAGCTGACCGGTCACAACATAGTGGTTGCAGCTCTGTGAGAAAACTAGCAACCGGTATGGTCGACCGATATGTCTCCGGAAGACCATACTTTAGGTTTTTCGACTACCGTCGATCAATCTCCATGGATTTCTAGGGTTTCTCCTACCCATACTGAGTCTGAGCTTTGAGTTAGAGTTATCTCCAACTCATTCAAGTCTAGTTTTGATGATAATCATCCTAGAACTCGAATCTAGGGTTTGACGGCAAATTAGGATTTTAGATCAATACCTGATTTGCATGGTATTGATCCAACCATACAACTATCCTAGAGTCATAGAGTAAGAAGAATGATTAAAACACTTACCGTCGACTGGCGTAAAGTGAGCGTCGTCGAACGACAATGGCGGCACCTCCTTCTTCTTCCTAGCTTCTTCTCCTTTCCAACCTCCTTCTCCTCTCTAGGGTTTGTGAGAGATAATGGAAAGGATTTGAGGAGATTTAGAGGTGTTTATATAGGCTAGGATTAGGGTTTAGTAAGCCTCTTAAGATTAGAAAAGTCTTAGGATTCAGAATTGGGAAAGTGGGACCCGCAGAGATCCAATTCCAGATCTCCGTAGTCAACTGCGCAGAGCTGACCGGTCGACCGGTACCAAGACCGGTACCATCGACTGGTCAACATAAAATCATGATTATTTGACCGTCTTTGGTCCAATTTTGTGCCTGTTTGTTATCCGCTCGTCCCATCTTGCC
Source organism: Protea cynaroides (assembly GCA_028583415.1). Classification (NCBI taxonomy): domain Eukaryota; kingdom Viridiplantae; phylum Streptophyta; class Magnoliopsida; order Proteales; family Proteaceae; genus Protea; species Protea cynaroides. The sequence goes on from CM053274.1 coordinate 89,096,605, forward strand.
CGGTGATGATCGGAAGACCTGCTACAACACGAAATCATGGTTTAGACCGGGTTTATGGAGTGCGAGTCTTACAACCAGTCCATAGCTCAAAAGGTGTTTTGGGAACAGTTTTACTTGGCACCCTATTGAGTATGTAAACGGCAATTTTTAGAGCATCCCCCCACAGAAAATCTAGAATATTGGTGTTACTAATCATACTTCTCATCATATCTTTTAGAGTCATATTCGTTCTTTTGGCAACTCCATTTTGTTGAGGGGTTCCTGACATGGAATATTGAGCAATAATACCATGCTCTTGTAAGAACTTGGCAAAAAGACCAAGGTGTTGACTAGAATCACCTGTTTTTCCATAATATTCACCTCCTCGATCTGATATAACAACTTTTATCCTTTTTGACAAAAAAATTATCCACTTCTGTCTTGTAAATCTTAAAGACATCCAGCGAACTAGATTTTTCAGCCAACAGGTAGACATAACCATATCTTGAATAATCATCAATAAAGGTAATAAAATATCGATGACCTCCAATGGAAGGAGAGGGAAAAGGACAATTGATGTCAGTATGAATCAATTCCAACAAGTCATTGCTGCAAACCGCCTTCTTCTTCCTGTTTCTAGTCATTTTTCCCTTGATACAGTCCACACAGACAGGCATATCATCAAACTGTAAAGGCTTTAGAATTCCATCGATAATAAGTCTTTTCATACGCTCCACCAAAATATGTCCTAAGCGCCTGTGCCAAAGAGTAGAGGATGACTCATCCAGCATAGGACATTTATAAAACACAATCAAAACCATAGAAGGTGCTAAATTCAATTGATATAAACCATTCACTACCATTCTATTTCCAACTATAGAAGAATTCAAACATAAATCAAAACCATTCTTATTAAAACTCAAACTGTATCCTTTATTTACTAGTCTCGACACAAAAATCAAAATTATCTTCATTGAGGGAACATATATAGTGTCTCCCAATTCTATAAAGATTTTTGAAGTTAGAAATAGTCTAACAACTCCAATGGCCTCCACTGCAACTCTCACACCGTTTCCCACGAACACACTAACCTCATCCCTGCTTGGTGATCTCTATCTTAGAAATCCCTGCAAGGATTGGGTAACATGAATGGATGATCCATAGTCAATCTACCAGGAATCTACAGGAGCATTAACCAGAAAAGACTCAAAACATACGAGAGATAGATGAGTATCAGATTCTTTCTGCTTATTTAACCAGGCCTGTCTGCCTCAACAATCTTTCTTCATGTGCCCCTTCTTTTTGCACCAGAAGCACTCCACGTCATTCAAGTCTTTCTTGTAATCATTTTCTTTTGAGGCATTTGTTCTATCATAGGATTTTTCATTTCCCTTCTTGAAACTTTTTTTCTTCTTCTAAGATCTTACACCTCCATTTTCCTTTCCCTTTTTTGTAAAAGGTTTGTATTGGACTAAATTTGCACTCTCAGGTTTCTGCTTTTTCAATCTATCCTCTTCTTGAGAACAAAAGGAAATCAAATCGTCCAAACTCTAATTGTCTTTTTGAGTATTGTAAGATACATGAACCTAACTATATTCATTTGGGAGAGAAGTCAAGGCAAGATAAACCAGAAAGTCATCGTCCAAAGAGGTTCCCAGCCCCTTTTGTAAGACCCGCACTCCATGAACCCGATCTAAACCATTCATTCATGTCGTAACAGGTCTTCCAATCATCACTGGACCAGACGGGATGAGCGGATGACAATCAGGTACGAAAACGAACCTCAAAGTATGATATATTTCATATCGATCGATGGTACCAGCCGGCTGGTATAGCCTGCACAGCAGACCACTTAGATCCGAAAAAGAATCTCTACGGGTTTCACTTTCTAAATTTTGAACCCTAAGATTTTTCTAACGTAAGGGGACTTCCTAAACTCAACCCTAGCCTATATAAGGACCCTTAAACCTCCTTAAATCCCTTTCATTGATCCTCACAAACCCTAGAGAGGAGAAAGAGATTGAAGAAGGAGAAGAAGCTAAGGAAGGAGAGGGAAGAGCCACCATTGTTGTTGGACGAAGAACACTCTACCGCGAATCAACGGTAAGTGCTTAAACCTTCCTCTACGTTAAGTGTTCTAGAATGGTTAGTCATGATTGGATCAATACCATGCAAGGCGAGGTATTGATCTAAACCATATTTTGCCGTCAAACCCTAATCTAGTCGGTAAACCCTAGATTCAAGTTCTAGGTTGAAGATCATCGAAACTAGGACTTGAATGGAGTTGGAAACAACTCTAACTCAGTGTCAGACCTAGAATGTGTAGGAGAAACCCTAGAATCAATAGGGGGTGACCAACAGAAGGCGAGAACCGGATGTATGGTCTTTCGGAGACATATCGGTCGACCATACTGGTCGCACCATATGCGACCGGTATCTCCCGGAGGCTGGTCTGTGGGGACCGGATGACCATACCGGTCGCACCTTCCCCACAGTGCCAGGCCGGTACCTGCGACCGGTTCCCAAGACCAGTCTGCTCTGTGAGGAGTGTTTTTAACCCAGTTGGTTTTCCGACCAACATAAATCCTAAGAAAACTATTCTAATTCAACCCTAACATCGTGTAGGACCTTGTGATAGCAAGTTTGGATTCTGTGACGCGGAGCAAGCTATCAAACAAGTGTCAGGTAAGGGAATCGGACCTAAACCCTAATAATTTAATAACAGTAAAACATTGTTAATAATTATGATTCTGTAAACTGATGTTTGTGCATACTCGCATGTCATCCTTTACTTTCAGTTATTATTATTATTCATGCATACTCGCTATGCTAGGATGTGACTCTTAAGCATGTGATTGTTTTCGTTGGTGTGTAGAATGGGAAGGGCCGGGGGTCTGGGATCATTCCTCACACTAGCACCTTTTCGTATCGTTCTGTCTTAGCATGCTTGGTGTGGGTAGGGTATCAGGGGGAGGAAGTGATACTATGGTCTCCGGCCTGGCCACTAGACTCTAGTTCTATATCTATGCAGTAGGGAGCTGCGCAGGGATAGGGCCTACTGTGATGACATATAGGATTGGTTAGTTACGAGCCCAGTTTGCAAGCCCTCGCCAATAGGGGCTTACGTGCTGATATGGGTAGAGTATCAGGAGAAGTGTTGGCGGTGTTTGATCCGGACGCTTTAGCTCATCTCTATTCCATGGTGGGTGCATGTGGGATGATAGTGGTGTTTGATCCATTGGGCGGCTTCACAGACTCGTGTATAGAGGTGCGGTGGCCGCCAATCCTTTCTATAGCACATTGCAAACTTAAAATCAGACCATAATGTGAATGTTACTCATGCATATGTTTGTTGCATTGTCTGATTGTCTTACTGAGCTAAGTTGTGAGCTCACCCTGTATATATATATATATACATATTTTTAGATGTTGATGCAGGTTATACTGTGGAGGACTACATGGATGCTCTGACGTATGGAGGTGTTGCTGCTTTAGAAGTGCAAGCAGGAGAGGACGAGCATGACGCTTCATCCGAGTGTCCTTTCTGCATGTACCTCTAGGATTTGGTTTTGTTTCTTTATTTATTTTCAGTTGGATTTATAATTGGGATGTAAGGATAATTATTTATATTTTGGTATTTTGAATAACTGGATAATTTATTTATCAATAGAAGTACTCAATTCATTTAATTTAAGACATCCATTGTATTTTATTGTATTCTAATTATGGTTATGTGTAATGGTTTGTATGAGTGGACACGGTCTTATTGAGATCCTGGTGTGAACCGTTGGTTCAGTGACGGTTCACTCACACATCTAGTTCAGCTAGAATTAGGGTGTGACAACTTGGTATCAGAGGAAGAATAGATTGAGGGCTTTTTCTCATAGAGGTCCCTAAACTCTTTCTAAGCCGAAGAAAAAGAGTTCTTACGGTTAAAATCTTCTAAACCAAGAAAAACATAGTTTTTGGGCAAGAAACCATGAACAAACGTTGTAAAAAGGAAGAATGGAAGGAAGAAACTTACTTAGAGACGATGTTCAAGGTCTTGATCGGAAGAAAATCGCTTATAAGATCACCGGTCGAACTATAGCAACTCACCAAGCCAGAGAGGAATCGCCACTGGAGAGAAAGGAAAGAAGAAAAGTGCGAAAAATCTCACTTTTTGCGATTTTAAGGGCAATTTGGGCATACCGGTCGACGATTTTCCCATACCGATCGACCGGTACCCCCTGAGTAGGTCAACCGGTACCTCTCGATCAGGAGAAAAATCTTAACTGATTGACTATACCGGTCGTGCCATACCCTACAGGGTTGCGACCGGTACATCGACCGGTACCTCTCAGGAACTCCGAGAGGTTTGTCTGCCTGGACATACTGGTTGCACTATCATATACAGTGCCACGACCGGTATGTTGCGACCGGACATGCATTCCAAGCTCAAAAAAAGTTTGGGAAAATTTTTAAAATTTAGATTTTAGTTTCCTTACGAATTTCGCCTTGCACTTGTTAAAGGCTAACACTATTATGACTATTCGATTGTACCTCATTTGTTATGTCTTCTTCTCGGATCCAAGCAGGAAAAACTAATCTGAGATGGCAGGCGAGAACGGTCGTAGAGGCTCACGAAAGCGTCACCACTCCGGGGTGCGCCATGACGAGGACAATGTGGAAACAGGAACTATTGATGAGCAAAATCTGAACCCAGAAGGTGGAGAAGGGTAGAGTCCTAAAGCACCAATAAATTTGCCAGGACCTCCTCACACAAACTTTGAGACTATTGTGACAAATCTGGTTTATCAGATGGTAGCTCAGCAGAAGGGGTGTTCTTGAACGAGATACTGAAGATGTTCAGGCCACCAGGATATATCACTACAGAAGATACGCCTGAGTCAGGGGAAAATAGCACCACACTGCCAATGGATGGTAGTACGGGGCCGATGGGCCAAGGACAGAATCTACAACCACCACACCAATTTCCAACGTCGTCTGCCTATCAAGGGATCTATCCGTACCCACCACCATGGTATGGAACAAATGCACAGGGGCAGAATGACCTAAGCCGAGCGGTGGATAGGTTTTTGAAGTTGAAACCCCCTACCTTCATAGGGAAACCAGGAAAACCACTGTGGCCTACACAGTGGGTTGCTGAGATGGAGAAGAACTTCCGTCTGATGACTTTTACGGAGGATGAGAAGGTGTTATTTGCTACGCACATGCTTAAGGAAGATGCAAATGCCGGGTGGAATTCTACTCAGACATACTTGGAGACAAAGCACACTCAGATCAATTGGGAAATATTCAAAGGAGCCTTCTTTGATAAGTACATTCCGAAGAGCTTTCAAGATCAAATGGAAATGGAATTCTTAAACCTGCAACAATCCCAGACGATTGTTGATGCGTACTAGCAGAGGTATGAAGAGCTGTTTTTCTTTGCTCCGGCAGGTATGGAAGAGGAAGAAACCAAAACCCGCAGGTTCACCATGGGATTACGAGGAAGCATCCGAGAGCACGTCTTAGGTTTTGAGAAGAAAGTGTATAACGAGGATGTGCAGATTGCTAGGGTAATTGAATCAAGCCAAAGAGACAGCTTCTTTGCTCAAAACAGGGGACTGAAGAGGCCTGCTACTGAGACATCGGGTAGAGGGAACACTAGACCATTCCGCCCATACAGGGCTTAGTCTACTATGGTGCCAGCAAGGAATACTATTGCACCACCACCGTCACAGTTAGCTGGACAAAACCCAAATGTCAAATGTTTCAACTGTCAACAATTGGGTCATTATGCAAAGACTTGTACTCTACCTAAGAAGCAACTGCCACAGCAAGGAAAGATATTCGCAGTCACCACTGAGGAGGCAGCCGCATCACCTGATGTGGTTACTGGTATGATTCCGTCCTTTACTATTTTGCTTACTGTTTTGTTGTGTGTGAGCATGTAGAACTAAGGGATAATTAAATTTCAGAAACTGTAAATATAGTTGGTGCACCCGCCAGAGTACTCTTTGACTCTGAGACCACGCACTCCTTTCTTTCTATGTCTTTTGGAAAGCGAATGGAGTTACCTATCAAGTATTTAACCCCAAGCTTGATAGTTCACTCTCCGTTGGGAATAGAAGTGGCATTGAATGAATGTTATGGGCCGTGTACAGTTAGTATTGAGGGCCGAAACCTAGAAGCAAATCTGGTTCAACTTGAGATGGTAGACTTTGACGTCATCTTGGGAATAGATTGGCTATTCGGTTGTACCTCATGCGTTATGTCTTCTTCTCGGATCCAAGCAGGAAAAACTAATCTGAGATGGCAGGCGGGAACGGTCGTAGAGGCTCACGAAAGCGTCACCACTCCGGGGTGCGCCAAGACGAGGACAATGTGGAAACAGGAACTATTGATGAGCGAAATCTAAACCCAGAAGGTGGAGAAGGGCAGAGTCCTAAAGCACCAATAAATTTGCTAGGACCTCCTCACACAAACTTTGAAACTATTGTGACAAATCTGGTTTATCAGATGGAAGCTCAGCAGAAGGGGTGTTCTTGAACGAGATGCTGAAGATGTTCAGGCCACCAGGATATATCCCTACAGAAGGTACGCCTGAGTCAGGGGAAAATAACACCACACTACCAATGGATGGTAGTACGGGGCTGATGGGCCAAGGACAGAATCTACAACCACCACACCAATTTCCAACGTCGTCTGCCTATCAAGGGATCTATCCGTACCCACCACCATGGTATGGAACAAATACACAGGGGCAGAATGACCTAAGCCGAGCGGTGGATAGGTTTTTGAAGTTGAAACCCCCTACCTTCATAGGGAAACCAGGAAAACCACTGTGGCCTACACAGTGGGTTGCTGAGATGGAGAAGAACTTCCGTCTGATGACTTGCACGGAGGATGAGAAGGTGCTATTTGTTACGCACATGCTCAAGGAAGATGCAAATGCCTGGTGGAATTCTACCCAGACATACTTGGAGACAAAGCACACTCAGATCAATTGGAAATATTCAAGGGAGCCTTCTTTGATAAGTACATTCCGAAGAGCTTTCAAGATCGAATGGAAAAGGAATTCTTAAACCTGCAACAATCCCAGTCGATTGTTGATGCGTACCAGCAGAGGTATGAAGAGCTATTTTTCTTTGCTCCGGTAAGTATGCAAGAGGAAGAAACCAAAACCCGCAGGTTCACCATGGGATTACGAGGAAGCATCCGAGAGCACGTCTTAGATTTGGAGAAGAAAGTGTATAACGAGGATGTGCAGATTGCTAGGGTAATTAAATCAAGCCAAAGAGACAGCTTCTTTGCTCAAAACAGGGGACTGAAGAGGCCTGCTACTGAGACTTCGGGTAGAGGAAACACTAGACCATTCCGCCCATACAGGGCTCAGTCTACTATGGTGCCAGCAAAGAATACTATTGCATCACCACCGTCACAGTTAGCTGGACAAAACCCAAATGTCAAATGTTTCAACTGTCAACAATTGGGTCATTATGCAAAGACTTGTACTCTACCTAAGAAGCAACTGCCAGAGCAAGGAAAAATATTCGCAGTCACCATTAAGGAGGCAGCCGCTTCACCTGATGTGGTTACTGGTATGATTCCATCCTTTACTATTTTGCTTACTGTTTTGTTGTGTGTGAGCATGTAGAACTAAGGGATAATTAAATTTCAGGAACTATAAATAGAGCTGGTGCACCCGCTAGAGTACTCTTTGACTCTGGGACCACACACTCCATTCTTTCTATGTCTTTTGGGAAGCGAATGGAGTTACCTATCAAGTATTTTACCCCAAGCTTGATAGTTCGCTCTCCGTTGGGAGTAGAAGTGGCATTGAATGAATGCTATGGGCCATGTACAGTTAGTATTGAGTGCTGAAACCTAGAAGCAAATCTGGTTCAACTTGAGATGGCAGACTTTGACGTCATCTTGGGAATAGATTGGCTATTCGGTTGTACCTCATTTGTTATGTCTTCTTCTCGGATCCAAGCAGGAAAAACTAATCTGAGATGGCAGGCGATAACGGTCGTAGAGGCTCACGAAAGCGTCACCACTCCGGGGTGCGCCATGACGAGGACAATGTGGAAACAGAAACTATTGATGAGCAAAATCTGAACCCAGAAGGTGGAGAAGGGCAGAGTCCTAAAGCACCAATAAATTTGCCAGGACCTCCTTACACAAACTTTGAGACTATTGTGACAAATCTGGTTTATCAGATGGAAGCTTAGCAGAAGGGGTGTTCTTGAACGAGATACTGAAGATGTTCAGGCCACCAGGATATATCCCTACAGAAGGTACGCCTGAGTCAGGGGAAAATAACACCACACTGCCAATGGATGGTAGTACGGGGCCAATGGGCCAAGGACAGAATCTACAACCACCACACCAATTTCCAACGTCGTCTGCCTATCAAGGGTTCTATCCGTATCCACCACCATGGTATGGAACAAATGCACAGGGGCAGAATGACCTAAGCCGAGCGGTGGATAGGTTTTTGAAGTTGAAACCCCCTACCTTCATAGGGAAACCAGGAAAACCACTGTGGCCTACACAGTGGGTTGTTGAGATGGATAAGAACTTCCGTCTGATGACTTTTACGGAGGATGAGAAGGTGTTATTTGCTACGCACATGCTCAAGGAAGATGCAAATGCCTAGTGGAATTATACCCGGACATACTTGGAGACAAAGCACACTCAGATCAGTTGGGAAATATTCAAGGGAGCCTTCTTTGATAAGTACTTTTCGAAGAGCTTTCAAGATCAAATGGAAAAGGAATTCTTAAACCGGCAACAATCTCAGTCGATTGTTGATGCGTACCAGCAGAGGTATGAAGAGTTGTTTTTCTTTGCTCCAGCAAGTATGCAAGAGGAAGAAATCAAAACCCGCAGGTTCACCATGGGATTACGAGGAAGCATCCGAGAGCACGTCTTAGATTTGGAGAAGAAAGTGTATAACGAGGATGTGCAGATTGCTAGGGTAATTGAATCAAGCCAAAGAGACAGCTTCTTTGCTCAAAACAGGGGACTGAAGAGGCCTGCTACTGAGACTTTGGGTAGAGGAAACACTAGACCATTCCGCCCATACAGGGCTCAGTCTACTATGGTGCCAGCAAGGAATACTATTGCATCACCACCGTCACAGTTAGCTGGACAAAACCTGTAAGACCCGTACTCTGAAAACCCGGTCTAACCTTGGTTTTGTATCGTGACAGGTCTTCCGATCATCACCGGGCCAGACGGGGCAAGCGGATAACAAACAGGTACAAAATCGGACCAAAGTCGACCAATTATACCTGATTTTAGGTATACCGGTCGATGGTACCGGTCTTGGTACCGGTCGACCGGTATGGCCTGCACAGCTATGTGCGAGAATTTGGAAATTGGTCTCTGCGGGTCCTGCTTTCCTGATTTCGAATCCTAGAAGTTTCCTAATCCTAGTAGGGTTACTAAACCCTATTTCTAGCCTATAAATACACCCTTAAACCCCTCAAATCCTTTCCATTGTCTCTCACAAACCCTAGAGAAGAGAAAGAGCTTGGAAAGGAGAAAGAGCTAGGAAGAAGAAGGAGGTGCCGCCATTACCGTTTGACGAAGCTCACGCTACGCCTATCAACGGTAAGTGTTTGAATCCCTCTTCTTACCCTATGTTAGTTGTGTGGGTGGATCAATACCATGCAAAGTAGGTATTAATCTAAAACCCTAAATTGGCCAATAAACCCTAAGTTGCCGTCAAACCCTAGATTTGAGTTTCGAGATGATATTTATCGAAACGAGACTTGAATGAGTTGGGGATAATTCTAACTCAAAGCCTAGACTTAGAATGGATAGGAGAAACCCTAAAAATCCGTGGAGGATGATCGAAGGCAGTCGAAGAACCCATGTATGGTCTTCCGGAGACATACAGGTCGACTATACCGGTTGCACATAGTGCGATCGGTATGTTGCGACCGCTACCTCTCAGGAGGTTATCTGTGGGGGACCGGCTGACCATACCGGTCGCCAGTCTTTCCCACAGAGCTGCGACCGGTACATGCCACCGGTCAGCTCTGTGAGGGTATTTGTAACCCTGTTGGTTTCCGACCAACATGAAATCCTAAACCATATATTCTAATGAAACCCTAATAATATTGTAGGACTTTGTGACATATCGTTTGGATCTTGCGACGTGGAGCAAGTGATCGAACGAGCGTCAGGTAAGGGAATCTGACCTAAACCTAATAATTAATGGACAGTAAATCGTTGTTAATCATTGAATATCTATGATGTGATGTTTGTGCATATTCACATGCCATCCTTTACTTTCAGTTATTATTATTGTTCATGCATTCATAGGATGTGATTGTTAGGCATGTGATTGTTTTCGTTGGTGTGTGGAGTGGGGCATGGGCCTGGGATCGCTCTTCACACGTGCGAGTATCGGGAGGTGCGGGTATACCTTAGCTCTATCTCTATTCCATGATGGGTGCATGTGGGTTGGTGGTAGTGTGATTCTTGTGCGACGCCACACACTCATGTATAGAGGTGCGGGGGCCACCAAACCTTTCTATAGCACATTGCAAACTTAAAACCATACCACAAAGATAAAATTGATTGTTACTCATGCATAATCTTGTGAAACTGTCCGATTGCCTTCTTGAGCTGTGTTGTGTGCTCACCCTTTGTATATACATTGTTTTAGACGTTGATGCAGGATACACTGTAGACGATTATGTGAACGCTCCGGCGTATGAAGGTGTAGCTGCTTTGGATGTACAAGCAGGGGAGGACGAGCATGATGCTTCATGCGAGTGCCCTTTCTGCGTGTACCTGTGATTTGTTTTATTTATTTATTTTAGTTATTTTGATTGGATTAAAGGGATGTAAAAGATTATTATTTAATATGTTTGAATTTGAATAATGGGATATTTATTTACATTATCAATAGATACTCAGTTCATTCTATTTAAAGTCTTCCATTGTATATTTATATTCTGATTGTGGTTATGTGTAATTGGTTTGTATGGGTGGACACGGCCTATTCGAGATCCTGGTGTGAACCGTTGGTTCAATGACGGTTCACTCACACTGTTCTGGTTGGATCAGAATTGGGGTGTGACAAAACCCAAATGTCAAATGTTTCAAGTGTCAACAATTGGGTCATTATGCAAAGACTTGTACTCTACCTAAGAAGCAACTGCCACAGCAAGAAAAGATATTCGCAGTCACCACTGAGGAGGCAGCCGCATCACCTTATGTGGTTACTGGTATGATTCCATCCTTTACTATTTTACCTATTGTTTTGTTGCGTGTGAGCATGTAGAACAAAGGGATAATTAAATTTTAGGAACTGTAAATATAGCTGGTGCACCCGCCAGAGTACTCTTTGACTCTGGGACCATGCACTCCTTTCTTTCTATGTCTTTTGGGAAGCGAATGGAGTTACCTATCAAGTATTTAACCCCAAGATTGATAGTTCGCTCTCCGTTGGGAGTAGAAATGGCATTGAATGAATGCTATGGGCCGTGTACAGTTAGTATTTAGGGCCGAAACCTAGAAGCAAATCTGGTTCAACTTGAGATGACAGACTTTGACGTCATCTTGGGAATAGATTGGCTAAGCCATCATTCAGTTAGCTTATTATGTGGTGAAAGAAAACTTGTGTTTAAAGATGATAAGGGGAAGGAGTTTAGCTTCATTGGAACCAAGTTACCTAGGATGTAGAAGTTGATCCTCTCTGCCCTAAAAGCTAAGAGATGCTTAGAAAAGGGAGGAGTGGGGTACTTAGTGTCTGTGGTCGACATCACTGCAGATGTGCCAAAGATGGAAGATCTAGATGTGGTAAGAGAGTTTCCATATGTATTTCTAGAAGATCTACCAGGTCTACCTCCATACAGGACTACAAAGTTCGTGATAGACCTCATGCCAGGGTCGGAGCCGGTGTCTAAGGCACCGTACAGGATGGCCCCTACAGAATTAAAGGAGTTGAAGACCCAATTACAAGAACTAATAGATAAGGGTTTCATAGGACCAAGCATATCGCCATGGGGAACACCTGTATTGTTCGTTAAGAAGAAGGACAATAGTGTACGGCTATGTATCGACTATTGAGAGCTGAACAAGTTAACCATTAAGAACCAATACCCTTTGCTTAGGATCGATGATCTGTTCGATCAGTTACAGGGTGCAAAGGTTTTCTCGAAGAATGATCTTAGATCAGGGTACCACCAATTGAAGATCAAGGCAGGAGATATTCCAAAGACTGCTTTCAGGACAAGGTATGGGCATTATGAGTTCCTGATAATGTCGTTCGGGTTAACTAATGCTCTAGCGTCGTTCATGGAACTGATGAACCGAGTGTTTTATGACATGTTGGACACTTCGGTCATCGTGTTCATTGACGACATCTTGGTCTACTCAAAGGATAGGGAGGCTCATGCAACACATTTGAGAGCAGCCCTACAACGATTGAGAAGGGAGAAACTTTATGCCAAGTTCAAGAAGTGTAAATTTTGGCTGAAAGAAGTGGCCTTCTTGGGTCACGTAGTATCTGCAGACGGTATCAAGGTGGATCCAAGTAAGATCGCAGCTATAGTAGGATGGGATGCACCGAAATCAGTGGCAGAGATTCGTAGTTTCCTTGGATTGGCTAGTTACTATAGAAGATTCGTGGAAGACTACTCAAAGATCGCTGTTCCACTTACCAGACTAACCAAGAAAGGAGAAAAGTTCATATGGATAGATGAGTCTGAGAAGTGCTTTTAGACTTTGAAGTCAAGACTAGTCTCTGCCCCTATCTTGATCATCTCAGCACCAGGCTTGCCATTCACCCTATATACGGATGCCTCAGGGTTGGGTCTTGGATGTGTGTTGGTGCAAGGAGAATAAGTGATTGCCTACGCATCAAGACAGTTGAAAGAGCATGAGAAGAACTATCATATGCATGATCTGGAGTTAGCATCGGTCATTCATGCAATCAAGACTTATAGGCACTACCTTTATGGTGAGAAGTTTCAGATTAAGTCGGATCACAAGAGTTTAACTTACATTTTTACCTAGAAGGACCTGAATATGAGACAGAGGAGATGGCTGGAGCTATTGAAGGATTATGATTGTGACATCCAGTACCGGGTAAGGCAAACATTGTGACTGATGCCTTAAGCAAAAAGTGGGCATTGAACCCTGAGGCAGGACCTAGTACGAACACTGCATTGTGTGCTGCAGCCTCGGACTCAATAGAGAATGATAGAGAGTATATATTAGAAACTGTAGGAGATCCAATGGAGCAGGGCTTAATTCATAAGTTCACATTGATGTTCGCAGCATTGAAAATCACATCAGATCTAATAGATGAGGTCAAAGTAGCAATCCAACAGGATCCACATCCCTTCCTCTATTTGGCTTACCATTTTTCATTCGAGTCTCGTTTCGATGAATATCATCTCGAAACTCAAATCTAGGGTTTGACGGCAACTTAGGGTTTATTGGCCAATTTAGGGTTTTAGATCAATACCTACTTTGCATGGTATTGATCCACCCACACAACTAACATAGGATGAGAAGAATAGTTAAAACACTTACCGTTGACTGGCGTAGCGTGAGCTTCGTCGAACGGTAATGGCGGCACCTTCTTCTTCTTCCTAGCTCCTTCTCCTTTCCAACCTCCCAACCTCCTTCTTTTCTCTAGGGTTTGCGAGAGACAATGAAAAGGATTTGAGGAGGCTTATGGGTGTATTTATAGGCTAAAAATAGGGTTTAGTAACCCTACTAGGATTAGAAAACTTCTAGGATTCGAAATCAAGAAAGTGGGACCCTCAGAAGTCAATTTCTAGCTTTTCGTACTTTGCTGCGCAGACTATACCGGTCGACCGGTACCAAGACCGGTACCATCGACCGGTCAACCTAAAATCAGGTTTAATTGGTCATCTTTGGTCCGATTTTGTACCTGGTTGTCATCCGCTCGTCCCGTCTGGCCCGGTGATGATCGGAAGACCTGTCACGACACAAAACCAAGGTTTAGACCGGGTTTACGGAGTACGGGTCTTACAACTCCACCACCCTTAAAAGAAATTTCGTCCCAAAATTTGCATGTAAGTTCTACAACTCCCCCACCCTTAAAAGAAATTTTGGCCTCGAAATTTGAACGTACCTTGATCGTCGAAAAGGTTAGGGTACTCCTTCCTTATCGCGCTCTCTTCTTCCCAAGTAATTTCCTCCACATTTTGGCTTCTCCAATGCACCTTCACATAATGGATATCCTTGGTTCAAAGTTGCTGAACTTTTCGACTTGAGAGCATCACAGGCACTTCCTCGAAAGTTAAGTCTTCAGTCAAGTCTGGGGGATCAGCGGTCAAGATGTGTGATGGATCTCTGACATACTTCTTCAGTAATGATACATGGAACACATTATGAACACTGGACATAGATGGTGGTAGAGTCAATTGATATGCTACATTGCTACGTCGATTCAATATCTCATATGGTCCCACATACCTGGGGCATAGCTTCCCCTTCTTACCAAACCGTTTCAGACCTCGCACTGGTGATACCTTCAAGAATACCTTGTCACCCACTGTAAACTTCAGATCTCGACGTCGTTTATCCGCATAGTGCTTCTGTCGAACTTGAGCTGTCTTTACTCTCTCTTTGATCTGATCAATCACTCGACAAGTTTCTTCAACAAACTCCGGTCCTACAATTCTTCTTTCCCCCACTTCGTTCCATAACAGAGGTGTACGACACTTCTTCCCATAGAGTGCTTCATATGGGGCCATCTGAATTGTAGCCTGATAAATGTTGTTATAAGCAAACTCAATAAGTGATAGCTTCTCATCCCAAGCTCCCTTGAAATCTAATGCACAAGCTCAGAGCATATCTTCTAAAATTTGAATAGTTCGCTCTGAATGTCCGTCCGTCTGAGGGTGAAAAGCTATACTGAACTTCAACTTCGTTCCAATAGCTTTCTGTAATCCTTCCCAGAACTTTGATGTAAAACGGGGATCTCTGTCCGATACTATACTCTCTGGAACGCCATGAAGTCTGACTATATTATCAACATATAACTTGGCCAGTTTCTCCATGGTATACTGAGGTTTGATCGCAATAAATCGAGCTGTCTTGGTGAGTCGATCCACTATAACCCAGACTGCATCCACTGACCTTGGTGTCAAAGGTAAGCCAGTGACGAAATCCATAGTAATACAATCCCACTTCCACGCAGGTTCCAGTAATGGCTGTAGCAAACCTGCGGGTCTCTGCCTTTCCGCTTTAACTTGTTGACAATTCAGACACTGGAACACAAAACGAGCTATATCTGCATTCATACCCCTCCACCAATATAGTCTTCTTAGACCATGGTACATTTTGGTACTTCTTGGATGTACCGAATATGGAGTGTAATGAGCTTCAGTCATAACTCGGTCTCTGATATCGCAGTCTTCGCTCTCAGGTATACATAACCGTCCACGATACCTGAGTACCTTGTCTGAATCCAAGGTAAAGTCAGGATTGCTTGTACCCTTCTCTAAGTCTTCTTGCACTGTCTTGAGATGAGGATCCTGTAGGATTGCTACCTTGACTTCATCAACTAGATCCGGCGAGATCTTCAAAGCTGCGAACATCATAGTGAACTTATGAATTAAGCCTTGCTCAACTGGATCTTCTGCAGTCTCTATAATATACTCTTCATCACCTTCGATTGAACTTGAAGCTGCGGCACATAATGCAGCATTTGTACTTGGTCCAGCCTCAGGTTTCGATGCCCACTTTCTGCTTAAGGCGTCAGCCACCACATTTGCTTTACCCGGATGGTACTGGATGTCGCAATCATAATCTTTCAATAATTCCAGTCATCTCCTCTGTCTCATATTCAGATCCTTCTGAGTGAAAAGATAAGTTAAGCTCTTGTGATCTGACTTGATCTGAAACTTCTCACCGTACAAGTAATGTCTCCAAGTCTTGATTGCGTGAATAACCGCTGCTAGCTCAAAGTCATGCGTAGGATAGTTCTTCTCATGCTCTTTTAACTGTCTTGATGCGTATGCAATCACCTGTTCTCCTTGCATCAGAACACACCCAATACCCAACCCTGAATCATCTGTATATAAAGTAAACGGTACGCTTGGTTCTGGGATGGTCAAGATAGGTGCAGAGACAAGTCTTGACTTCAAATTCTGAAAGCACTTCTCACACTCATCTGTCCATATGAATTTCTCTCCCTTCTTGGTCAATCTAGTGAGTGGAACAGGGATCCTGGAGTAATCTTCCATGAATCTTCTATAATAACCAGCCAACCCAAGGAAACTACGAATTTCCACAACAGATTTTGGTGTTTCCCATCCTACTATAGCAGCTATCTTACTTGGATCAACCTTGATATCGTCTTCAGATACTACATGGCCCAAGAAAGCCACTTCCTTCAGCCAAAACTCACACTTCTTGAACTTAGCATAAAGCTTCTCCTGTCTCAGTCGTTGTAGGGCTGCCCTCAAGTGTGATGTATGAGTCTCCATGTCCTTAGAGTAGATCAATATGTCATCGATGAATACAATGACCGAAGTGTCCAACATATCATGAAACACTCGGTTCATCAGTTCCATAAACGACGCTGGAGCATTGGTCAACCCGAAAGACATAACTAGAAACTCATAATGCCCATACCTCGTTCTGAAAGCAGTCTTCGGAATGTCTCCGGCCTTGATCTTCAATTGGTGATACCCTGATCGAAGATCGATCTTTGAGAAAACCTTTGCACCCTGTAACTGGTCAAACAAATCATCGATCCTAGGTAAAGGATACCGATTCTTGATCGTCAATAGACAGCCTTAAACTTACATCCTTCTTCTTGACGAATAATACAGGTGCTCCCCAAGGCGATATACTAGGTCGTATGAAGCCCTTATCCAACAATTCTTGTAATTGGGTCTTCAACTCCTTTAACTCGGTCGGGGCCATTCTGTATGGTGCTTTAGACACCGGCGCCGAACCTGGCATAAGGTCTATCACAAATTCTGTAGCCCTGTCTGGTGGTAAATATGGAAGATCTTCTGGAAATACATCTGGAAACTCTCGTATCACCTCTAGATCTTCCATCTTTGGCACCTCAGCATTGGTGTCGACTACAGATACTAGATAACCCACTCCCCCCTTCTCTAAGCATCTTTTAGCTTTTAGGGCGGAGAGAATCAGCTTCCGCTTCCTAGATAGCTTGATCCCAGCGAAGCTATACTCCCTTCCCTCCCTGTCAGTAAGCACAAGCTTCCTTTCACCACATAATAGGATGGCTGAATGACGGCCTAGCCAATCCATTCCCAGGATGACATCAAAGTCTGCCATCTCGAGTAGTACTAGGCTTGCTTCTAAGTCTCGGCCCTCAATACATACAGTACATGGTCCATAATATTCAGTCAAAGCCACTTCGACTCCTAGTGGAGAGCGAACTATCAAGCTTGGGTCCAAATGCTTGATTGGTAACTCCATTCGCTTCCCAAAAGAAATAGAAACAAAGGAGTGCGTGGCCCCAGAGTCAAATAGTACTCTGGCAGGTATAACAGCTACATTTACAATTCCTGGAATTTTTATTATCCCTTAGTTCTATATGCGCATACACACAATGAAAAATGGTAAGCCAAATAGTAAGGGATAAAGTCATACCAATGACCACATCCGGTGATGCAGCTGCCTCTTCAGTGGTGACCGCATAAACTTTTCCCTGCTGGGGAGGTTGCTTCTTAGGTAGAGTGGAGGTCCTTGCAATATGACCCACTTGCTGGCAGTTGAAACACTTTATATTCGGGTTGTATCCGGCATTCTGTGGCACAGGGGGTGCCGTATTGTTCCTTGCAGGCACTGCAGCGGTCGGAGCCCTGTATGGGCGGTCTAGTATTACCGCCACCTGAACTCACACTAGTAGGTCTCTTCACTCCCCTATTCCGAGCAAAGAAGCTGTCCCTCTGACTGGACTCTATCACCCTCGTAACCTGCACAGGCTCGTTATAGATCTTCTTGTCCAGACCCAAGATGTGCTCTCTAATGCTCCCACGTAGTCCCATGGTGAACCTACGTGTCTTGGTCTCTTCCTTTTGCATACTTGTCGGTGCGAAGAAGAATAGTTCTTCATACCTCTGCTGATAAGCATCCACGGTCGACTGAGATTGCTGTAGGTTGAGGAACTCCTTCTCCATCTGATCCCTGAAACTCTTCGGAAAATATTTATCGAAGAAGGCAGCTTTAAACACTTCCCAACCCACCAGTGTATACTTAGTCTCCAGATATGCCCGTGTAGAATTCCACCAAGCATTTGCATCTTCTCTTAGCATGTGAGTAGCAAATAAAACTTTTTCCTCTTCTGTACAAGTCATCAGATGAAAATTCTTCTCCATCTCTGCAACCCACTGTGCTGGCCACAATGGTTTCCCTGTTCTACCAGTGAATGATGAAGGCTTCAACTTCAGGAATCTATCCACCGCCCTACTCAAATCGTGCTGTCCCTGCGTGTCTACTCCGTACCATGGTGGTGGGTACGGATAAGCTCCCGGTAAGCGGAGGCGACGAGCGCGATGCGGTGGTGGTACGTTCTGTGCTTGGCCCATCGGCCTTGGACTACCCTGCATTGGCTGTGAGGTATTTTTCTCTCCAGACTCAAGCGTACCTCCCGTGGGGACAGAACCTGTTGGCCTGAGCATCTTCAGTACCTCGCTCAGGAATTCCTTTTGTTGAGCTTGCATCTGATAGACCAGGTTTGTAACAATGGTCTCAGAATCCCTGTGGGGCGGCCCAGGTAAATTTGTTGGTACTTCTGGGACCCGTTCCTCTTCCACTTCCTGACTTGGTTCTCTAACATGGTCTTGTTCAACCTGTTCTTCCTCTACAGCTGGGCTGTCTCATCCTTCCCCAGACCCGGTGTTGAGTATGTTCACTGAGATCAGGGACACCCGAGGGGTCATCCTAGAGTCTCGGCGAGAGATGGGTCGGGAGTTGGGACGTCGGCTGCCGGCCTATGGGTGACTCGGGACCGGGTGCATTGGCTTAGGGTCGCTTACGAGTGAGATTATGATATAGCGGACCCTATTCCTCCTAGGCCCCCTTACCCCATGATTGTCCCTTTTATTTTCTTCTCTTTTGCATATGACTATTTATATAACAGGTAATGCCATCCCGGTTTGTGGACTGTACCCTGTAGCACTACTTCATTTGATACTTATTTTCTTAATTAATGGAAATTTTCATGGTTTTTCCTAACTAGTGCATGTGTAAATGTTAAGTTCCATATTTAGAATAATACATTATTTTCTTTCTTAGTCAGTCTCAGGTATCAAACAAAACTTAGGGTGTGTTTGTATTAAAATTTTTAATATTTCCTAACTCAGTTCACCGATTCAGTTAAGTGCAATATGGTTTGTTGGACAGAGCCCGAGAGCTCTGATACCAAGTTGTCACACCCCAATTCTGATCCAACGGGAATGGTGTGAGTGAACCGCCATTGAACCAATGGTTCACACCAGGATCTCGAATAGGCCGTGTCCGTTCATACAAACCATTACACATAACCACAATCAGAATATAAATATACAGCGGAAGACTTTAAATAGAATGAACTGAGTATCTATTGATAACTTAAATAATATCCAATTATCCAAATTCAAACACATAAAATAATATCATTACATCCCTTTAATCTAATAAAAAATAAAGAAATTAAATAAATAAAATCCAATCAAAGGTACACGCAGAAAGGGCACTCGCATGAAGCGTCATGCTCGTCCTCTCCCGCCTGCACACTCAAAGCAGCGATGTCACCATACGTCGGAGCGTTCACATAGTCGTCAACAGTGTAACCTGCATCAACATCTAAAACAATGTGTACACAAAGGGTGAGCTCACAACTTAGCTCAGTAAGACAATCAGACAATTTCACAATATTATGCATGAGTAACAATCATTTTATGCTGTGGTTTGGTTTTAAGTTTGTAATGTGCTATAGAAAGGTTTGGTGGCCCCCGCACCTCTATACACGAGTGTGTGGCACCTCATGGTTCACACCCCCATTGGCCCACATGCACCCATCATGGAATAGAGATAGAGCTAAGATACCCACGTACCTCCCCTGATACTCTACCCATACCAGTACCTAAGCCCCTACTGGTCAGGGCTCGCAAACTGGGCTCGCAACTAATCAATCATATATGTTAACAATGTATGCTCTATCCCAGCACAGCCATCTACGGCATAGAGATAGAGCTAAGGCATTCCCACACCTCCCCTGATGCCCTATCCGCAACTAACTCACTAGGATAGAAACACAACGCAGGTAGACCCTATCCCAACATAACTCCCTACGGTATAGAGATAGAGCTAAAGCATCGTGGACAAGCCAGCGTCAACTCGGAGACCACAGTACCACATAATAATGGCCAGGCCAACATCAATATCGGAGACCACCATACCACGACCTTCCCCTGATACCCCACCCGTACCAAGCATGTTAAGACCGAATACTACAAAAGGTCCTAATGTGAAGAGTGATCCCAGGCCCATGCCCCACTCCACACACTAACGAAAACAATCACATGCCTAACAATCACATCCTATCAATGCATGAACAGTAATAATAACTGAAAGTAAAAGATGACATGTGAATATGCACAAACAACACATCTTATATAATCAGGTGATTAACAACAATTTACTGTCCATTAATTATTAGGTTTAGGTCAGATTCCCTTACCTGACGCTCGTTTGTTAGCTTGCTCCACGTCGTAAGATCCAAACGATATGTCACCAAGTCCTACAACATTATTAGGGTTTCATTAGAATATATTGTTTAGGGTTTCATGTTGGTCGGAAACCAACCAAAATCCAAAACCAGTCTTTCAGAGCTGACCGGTCTCACCATACCGGTCGCAACCCTGTGAACAGACTGTCAATCGGTATGGTCGACTGGTATGTCTCCGAAAGACCATACACTTGATTTGTCGACTTTCGTCGATCAATCTCCATGGATTTTCAGGGTTTCTCCTATCCATTCTAAGTCTAAACTTGGAGTTAGAGTTATCCCCAACTCATTCGAGTCTCGTTTCGATGAATATCATCTCGAAACTCAAATCTAGGGTTTGACGGCAACTTAGGATTTATTGACCAATTTAGGGTTTTAGATCAATACCTACTTTGCATGGTATTGATCCACCCACACAACTAACATAGGATGAGAAGAATAGTTAAAACTTACCGTTGACTGGCGTAGCGTGAGCTTCGTCGAACGGTAATGGCGGCACCTTCTTCTTCTTCCTAGCTCCTTCTCCTTTCCAACCTCCTTCTTTTCTCTAGGGTTTGCGAGAGACAATGGAAAGGATTTGAGGAGGCTTATGGGTGTATTTATTGGCTAAAAATAGGGTTTAGTAACCCTACTAGGATTAGGAAACTTCTAGGATTCGAAATCAGGAAAGTGGGACCCTCAGAAGTCAATTTCTGGCTTTCCGCACATTGTTGTGCAGACTATACCGGTCGACCGGTACCAAGACCGGTACCATCGACCGGTCAACCTAAAATCAAGTTTAATTGGTCGTCTTTGGTCCGATTTCATACCTGGTTGTCATCCGCTCGTCCCGTCTGGCCCGGTGATGATCGGAAGACCTGTCACGACATAAAACCAAGGTTTAGACCGAGTTTACGGAGTGCGGGTCTTACAACTCCACCACCCTTAAAAGAAATTTCGTCCCAAAATTTGCATGTAGGTTCTACATAGGGTGTGTCTCTCAGGGAGTAAAGTATGTCTCTTAGGGAGTAGGTGTATGTCTCTCAGGGTGGAAAGGGTATATGTCTCTTAGGGAGTAGGGTGTGTCTCTTAGGGAGTAGAGTATGTCTCTCAAAGAGTAGGTGTATGTCTCTCAAGGAGAAAAATATGTGTACTCTCAGGGAGGAAATTTTATGTATATAGACTGAGGTGTAGTACCGTATCTGGGAGTTTCCCAGACTACCTACGTATCTTAGGGTTTGTCCTAAGAATCAGGATCTGCGTAGTTCGGAACAATGTTCATTGGGTGACTCGCTTGGATCGAAATATGGGTGGTCCAGCCGGACCGAATGATGATCCTAGATGATCTATGGTTGGATTCACATCACACCTATCTAGGTTTCTGCATCTTAGAGGAATGAGTTGAAGGGTAGGGATCCTCCTAAAGCTACCCTTCGGGTAGGGATCCTCCTAAAGCTACCCTTCTAACCTAAACCCTAATTTTAGAATTCTTGGGCTAGGCTTCATGATTCTTGATTAAGACTTTTATCTTTTCTGCTTCTACCGTTCCCTGAATGTGGGTGCCTACATGCACGTCCCCACACTTAGAAATGTCTTCTATCGGTGTACATGCATGGTAGTTCGACTAGGGTGTAGCAGAAAGTAAATTCTTTGTCGACGACAAGTATCATTCAAGGATGGCATTAACAAGCATGTCAAACATGGTAGTGTTCTCAAAGCTAACTGTGCAAGCATTCTAAACATGGCATGCACAATATGATAGTGTGATCAAGTAAACAAGGTAGATGCACAAATATAACAATGAAGACAATATCAGGTCCTTAATCTAACGGTTAGATCTGTTCAAAACATTGATAATCATGATCAATACTTAGATTTCATCAAAATAGCCAAGATCAACGACTCAAATCTCACATCAAGTTATAATCATGATCAATGACTCATATCTTAGCAAAATAGCTAAGATTTATGGCTTAGATTTCACAAAAAGATAATATAGTTGTTCAGATTAGTCATCATGATAATCAACCGCTCAGATTCGATCAAAAACACTCATTATCAAGATCCAATGGTTCAAATCACTCAAAATCACTCATAATGAAAATCCAACGGTTCAAATCCCTCAAGATCATAATCTAACCATTCAGATTCATTTAAACCATTCCCAAAGATAATCTAGTGGTTTAGATCACTCATCATGACAATCCAACCACTCAGATTCGATAAAGTCACTTATCAAGACAATCCAATGGTTCAAATTACTTAAGATCACAATCCAACCATTCAGATTAATTAAAATCACTTCCAGAGATAATCCAATGGTTTGAATTACTTAAAATCACATCAAAATTTCAAATCAAAGACCATGATCAACTCACGAAAATTCCAATTATATGGTCATAATCAATTTTCATAAAATTTAGATCATGTGGTTGGGTCACCCACATTAAAATTCTAATCATATGGTCGGACCAATCACATTAAAATTCCCATCACATGGTCGGACCAATAAAAAAAATTCAATCTTACGGTTGGATCAATTTTTCATCACATTAAATTTCCAAGCACATCGGATCAATTTCATCACCCAAAACACAAGATCAACAGCCATATTTCATCTCATCAAATTCATAATAAGAAAGGTTGAGCCAAACCCAACATAAACATGTGGAAGCCAAAGTGTATGATCAAATAATCATCATGTATGCGAAGATACAATATCAAAATGAAGAAAATAACTGCAATACAATATACAAGTATGGTAAACTGGAGAAGAAAACCAACCTGATGTGCGTTGGTGAGATTGAACAGCAGGATGTCACGAGGATCGTCGGGTTGACGACGATGATCATCGTAGGGTGTCGCGAGGATCATCAGGTTGACGACGAATGTCTTCGCAGGATGTCGCGAGGATCATCGGGTTGACGACAAAGGTCTTCGCTGGATGTCGCTAGGATCGTCGGGTTGACGACGAAGGTCTTCGCTAGATATCTCGAGGATCGTCGGGTTGACGACAAAGGTCTTCGCAGGGTGTCACGAGGATTGTCGGGTTGCCAATGAAGGTCTTTACAGGATGTCGCAAGGATCACCAGGTTGACGACGATGATCGTCGCAGGGTGTGGAAATTAGTTTATACTCGGTTGGGGTGCATGCGGACAGGTATGGGGATGGTGCGAGCTCGGCTGGGGATGGTGCGGACAAGTGTGGGGATGGTGCGTGCTCGGCTGGGTGTGTGTT
This sequence comes from Protea cynaroides, assembly GCA_028583415.1. Lineage (NCBI taxonomy): Eukaryota > Viridiplantae > Streptophyta > Magnoliopsida > Proteales > Proteaceae > Protea > Protea cynaroides. Next base: position 89,120,540 of record CM053274.1, read on the forward strand.
GCAGACAGGCGTGGGCATGGTGCGTGCTCGGCTGGGTGTGTATTGCAGACAGGCGTGGGGATGGTGCTTGCTCGACTGGGTGTGGAAGTTAAGTTACACTCAATTGGGGTGCATGCGGACAAGTGTGGGGATGTATCGAAGGTAATGGTTGGCAAGGTAAAACCAAATGAAAAGAACAACAAGGTAATGATGATGAACAGCAGGAGAGTGAGTATGGTTGCTGCAGGTGATGGGGGGCAATGGGGATTTCGAAGGGAAGTAGAAGGGCCAGCCTCCAAAACCCTCCTTCCTTGTGAGCATTGGTGGGGTATTTATAGAAGCAGAAGGTTGGATGAAGGGAGGTGGAGTGGGGCTCGATGGAGGTTCGGTTGCCGTAGATTTTGGGGGGAAATAGATGATCTGTCAACAAGGAGGAGCAACGGCTGGTGGGCAGGTTTGATTGGCGGGTTTCTTGGGGTAAACAGTGTGGTAGCTCTAATCGGCTGGAGTGGGTGAGAGAGGTGGTAGGATCGATGATGGAGTCTGGAGTTATGAGGGATGGCTGCTAGGTTTAATGAGGGAATGGGCTTGAAGTGTAGTAGGTTTACCGTATGCAGGAGGGAAAATCAACAGGTTTAATGAGGGAGGGGGCGATGCAGGTGAGATGGGGTTGATGATGTAGGATGGTTAGGTGTGGGGTGTTGCATGGTAACATCACCCCCCCCCCACTCTCTCTCTCTCTCTCTCTCTCCTAGTCTCTCTCTTTCTCTCTCCCCGTGTCGAATTCCACTCTCTTGCTCTTCTTTATATGTACATATATAATATAACATATATAAAACATATATATTATATAATATATTAATGCATATGGTATATATCATATATATAATATATATATAAATACATAAAGTGCATGCATGTACATCGGCTGATCCGACTCGGTCGGGATAGGTCTGGGTTGGGTCAGGCTGGATTGGTCGAGTTTGACCGGGTTAGACTGAATTGGGTTTAACCGACTCCTCTCCCACTTTTATGGGTCATTTCAGTACGCATCTGCATGGAATTCTTCGACGATTTTTCTCCTGAATTTTTCACGTCCACTTTGCAAAGTATCCAAAATGAAGAACAGTGGCACTTGAATCATTTGATTTGGAGGTCGGATAATAAAGTTAAGAAGGATCGAAGTTTAGGCGGCCATCTCGGCTTGCAGCTCTGCATGGGATCCTTCGGAGGCCGTTGCTCTGGATTTTCCACGTCCACTTTGAAGAGGGCGGACAATGGAGCACTGGCTCTTGGATTGCAGGATTTGGATGTCGAATGATCAAGATATGAGGATGTGAAATTTAAATAATTAAACTCATGATAATTTGCATGCAGGCTCTCGGACAAATTATTATTATTTTTAGAAAAACCCCTTGTACTTGTTTCTAGACTGAAATTATCATATCTTCTTCCTTTGATATCAGAATTGAGCAATTCTAGTCTCATTTCGAAGCTATTTCCAAGACCTACGAATCCATGCAAATTACAGCCCATGACTTTGCTGTGGAGTCCGCCGAAATCGGCCACGAAGTCTCCACTTAACATCCAAACCTTGAATTGACCGCAACCCTTTCTGAATGCATTCACCCAAACTTTGGAATACTAGAAGCACTTTGGCTTAGCTCAGAACACCAAAGAGTGTACACAGGGATTGATCAACTATTGGTTTGAGAGAGATTCACTCGCCTCCCCTGTACTTTCTAAATTTCCATTCATCTCCACTCTCTTGTTGCCTATACACCAATAAAGCTCTGTTTGACTAGGAATGGCAAAAATGGGATGCTTATACCTTGTTAAAACCCGAACTTTTCCCATGCTCTGTCTCCACCTCTGTCGATAGCTTCACCGCTGGTATCCACCGCTAAACCCAAACCCTCTCCCATCGGAAGAAAGCCAAAATCCGCCAAAATCCACGTCACGCGACAAAAATCTCAATCGGGCCTCTCCACGGAGACATATGGTTGGCCATTCCTGGTGGTGACATTGGGCCTGAATAAAATCCCATTGCAGCCACCTAGTGGGAATCTTGGTGCTAACACTATGGTCCTTGGATTCACATCTGCCTTGGCTGATTCGGTGAAAAATCCATTCAATATTGGCTTACCTACCTTCTATTACTCTTTCATTTTGAAATGGTAGAACCAATGAAGTAATTTTTCAAGATTTCTTTATGGTGGAAAGATTAGGCGCTGAAGGATTTATCGTGGATATGGGTCATTGAATCAGATGGAGTTTTGTATTCTGATGTTCAGTAAAAGCATCTTGTCATCGAAATATGATTTTGAAATCGCCAGAAAACTAAAGGGGAACAAACAATCAAAGACTCGAAAAAAAATTCCATTCCCCAGTTTCTACACAATTTAAAGAGCAAATTAAATACAATAAAACAGAGCCAAGCTGAAACGCTAATAAAACTAACTGAAAAGAGCAAAAGGAATGAACGTACTGATGAACTTGATATGACACTGAGTGGGGGGGGTGAATCAGTGTCTAAAACTTTTCTCTGATTATTTAGTGCTGCCCAGAGCTGATGGAGATATATTCTTTTACACACACACAAGCGTATGTAAATCTACCTCGCTACCACTCAATGGCCAGGTCTACCAGATTTGCACACCCATCTTGCAAGTCATTCCACGCACTCTAAAATATATAGGAAAATAAAGACAGTCCACAACATAGGATATACGTGGTTCACCAACACAGTGTGTGATGGCTAGTCCACGGAATAATGCCCAACGGGCTCCGTATATACTTAATACACTTCTTTTTGTTGTCTACACAACAGGGAGTACATACACCCAATTTACCCAGCATAAAACTAGGAGGGCACACATGTGCCAGGAATTCAGGTATCAAGTACCAGTGTTCAGCACACGCTGCACACCACGCTTAACCCGCACCCACGGGAAGCAAATAACAAATATTTTTAGGCTTATAAATTTGCCTTACAGTTTTCACCCACAAGCTAGGTATTCAACAATTTGCACCTACTCTAGCATACAATAAATTGAAAGCATAAATAGATAAGGAATTGAGAATCTCACAAACAATGCTTTCGAATGACCAATAATATCTCTGGAGCTTCACACTGACCTCAGGTACTCTTTAACAACCTTCAATGTTGATAGAGATCGATTCACAGAGCACACCATGTCCACAGGCTTTCAATCTCTTCCACACAACCCATAATCACCATGAATATGAAAATAAAAGCTCTACTGACCTCTCAAAGGGATTTAGAACTCCATTGATGCACAAAGAAGAGACAGTTGGTGATTGATCACTCCCACAGGCACAAAACCCTAGAAAAACCCTTTATTAAGCTTCAAAACCCTATTTTCGATTTTTCTCAGCATTTTTACGACTCCCAACGGTGCCCAATGTATAGAGCATCAAAAAATATGGAAACTGCAACTTGAACGGACTGATTTGGAGCTCGGATGAAGAAGTTATGTTGGTTTGAAGTTCGACCAATCAGAAAATTCAAAATGAAATCTTTCGGAGGCATACCGTGCACCTGCGCTACACGGAATCGCCGCCCTCCTATGCGTTGTCGCTTTATGATTGGTCCACTGTAGAATCTAAACCAGAACCGTTGGATTAACATCAAAAAGGCAGGATTTGTTTCTCGCCGCGGGATCTGCATAAATAGCGTCAGATCCTGTCGGCATTAATATTAGCCGCACGATCTGGATCTTTGCGCCGCTGTACCGAATGCACGCCACATAGAATCAAGGCGCTGAGACCATGCAACATTGAACACCATATTAACCTACATCAGGCCAATGAAATGCCTCGCGATAGAATCTTGACGTTGCCGCCTCATTACACTCGAGTCTGCCTTGATCTAATCCATTCAAAGTGGATCTGAGCATCGTGGCTCAAATCCAGCCACTGATCTTGCATCTTCTCCTCTTTTTATGCCGAAATTGCCCCTATACAACTTGTAAAATGCCGAAATTGCTTCTAAACAACTTGTGAAATGAGTTTTTCGAGCGATTCGACAGAAACTGCGATATCTCTCTCATCCGACGTCGGAATTGAGTGATTCAAGTTGCGTTGGAAAGATAACTCGACGCTCTACCTCTTTCCACTATCGGATTTCCATGAACCTGCTGTGGGACCCACCAAAAATAGGCCCAAAGTTAAAACTCTATCAAACCTTGGAATTTGAATCCAAAACTTTGCGTGCATGCATGCCAAGTGCCGTGGGCTGCCGTGTTGGCATGTCACCTTGCCACCACACCTGTGGGTCCCACTCACATTTTTTCTCTCTCCTCTTTCTCTCTCTTTTGATTCTCTCTCTTCTTTCTCTCTCTTGAATACCTCTCTTCAATGCCACAACACCAGAAATATGAGAAACATGAACATGATCAGAAAAGCTTCAGGAACACTGTCGCATCATCAGAAACTCGATCACATCACCAGAGAAGTTATGCCACATCACCAATGGAGTCCACAGACACTCTCTCTCATCAAACTTGATGTAGAATACAATTTAACTCGCTGCAAGTCATCTGAGACACATGTAGAACACTGTAGAACATACATGCGAGGTTGCTCCATCTTTGCCATTGCACTGACAGTCTCTCTCCTACACTGATACTCTCTCTCCTCATTCTTCTAAATAAATGCTCACAAACACTGCCACATCAGCCAAGTTGTCAACAATGACAACATAAAGTCCAACAATCTCCCCCTTTGGAATTGTTGGCAACTCATTCTGTACATAAGATCTTTCTCCCCCTTTGACAACAAATACAAAGGGGCATGCCACATAGGAGTTCCCACCGCATCTTTCCAATCCTATGGGTCCAAAAAAATAATAAACAATAATATCAACACATAACAACATCACCAGACTCCCCCTGAGTCCAACATAAGGAGATGAAGTATAACAAACATATACATACACCACTCAACACATAAATACCATAGGACTCCCCCTAAGTCTATCATCAGGAGCAAAAGGATATAGCAAATACACACTGCTCCTCCTCACTCCAAGCACCTCACTGCTTGGTGAGCATGGTCATGCATGAATCTTCGACACTCTCTATCAGCGTATATAAATTTCTTGAGGTTCTCTGTCCTGAAGCCACAATCTTGCCACTGTCAACTCTTTTGATCTCACATCCCTGTTTATTGAAGATCACTTCATGCCCTCTGTCACAAATCTGGCTGATGCTGAGAACGTTGTGCTTGAGTCCTGACACATAAAACACATCATGGAGTTTCACCTTTCCATTGTTGATGCTGATAGAACCCTTTCCTGTTACCTTGGCCCCTTCATTGTTTCCAAACTTCACTATACCTCCCTCATACTGCTGAAGCTGCTGAAACATTTTTTTGTTACCTGTTATGTGACTAGAGCATCCACTGTCGAGTATCCAAGGAGACGGCTTGTCATGTGTCTTGAGAGTTGTCTCGAAGCATACAACATCATTACTTTGTCCTTTTATAAAATCTGCAATGATTTTATTTTTCCACACTTTTCTAAAAACTGGTGGAGTTTTTTGTTCATTCTCTGCTTAACTTTTCTTTGACCATTTTCCCTTTGTTGTGTCACTTTTTGCTGAGGTGGCATGAATGAAAAAATTGTTCTGCATACTCTTGCAATATGCCCATAGTTATGACAATTGTAGCACTCAACAAAATTTTCTTCAAGGGAAGCAAACTGATTTCTACTTTCAAATCTGACTTCTCTCATGTTGAATTTGCATGTAGCTATCTTGTGACCATAAGCATTACATTTATAACAATATCCCCGAAAATAAGATTTTGGCCTAGAAGGTGCCATGTACCTCATCCGTCTCTCGTGGTGCATTGGGATAATTTCTTCCATAGAAGTTACTCGCTTCACTCTCTTACCTTGTCTTGCATTAATAGTCTGTGGAATAGGAATTTGATTTTCTTCTTGGACATAAATCATAGGAGCTTTACCCTTTCCATTCTCTTTCACAAAAGAGATGGGACGTTTCTTCTTTGAGTTGGCACTGTTAGAATTTATAATTTCATCTAGCTTGCAGCTACTAGGATGCACTGGAGTGTTTCTTGGCTCATCAGGTTGATTCAACTTTTGTTGTCTTTCAAGCTCTTCTTTTTCATACTCAGTCACCTTTGCTTTTAACAGAATAAATTCTTTCTCAAGCTCTTCAAATTTACTCATCACAGGGGCTTGTATTTCAAGTTTAGCTTTCAAACCTGCATTCTCAGTCATTACTGTAGAGTGGTCTATAAATACCTATTCAAGCTGAGTCTTGAGACTGTCAATAATTTTCTTGGACTCTACATCTTGAACTCTCAAGTCTTGAATCAACTGTTTCTACTTTTTAAGTTCTCTTGAGACAAACTTGTTATTCTTCCGTTCCTTGTTAAGTTCCTTCATAGCTGCTTGAAACTCTGCTTCAAAATTTATTTCACCTTCTTCGTCACTGCTTGAGCTTGATTTTTTATTTTGTTCTCTTCTCGTTTTTCAAAGAAAACCATGAACAAAGCCTCACTAGACTCACCCTCTGAAGTATCATCAGAATTATCATATGAAGTGTCACTGCTCCTATTGGAAATAAAGCTTTTTCTTTTAGACTTGTTCTTCTTGAAGCTTTTGGCCTTATAACTGTCATTGATGTCATCTTCATCATCACTATCAAATTTATTCCTCTTTGGACATTTTACAGCAAAGTGTCCAACCTTACCACAATTAAAGCATTTGAATGGGAGTTTATTCTTGTACCTTCATGTACCCTTCTTCAATTTTCTAGTAAAGTGAACTGTGGCTTCATCTTCACTTTCTTCTTCATCTGAATTTTTAGAAATTTTCATCTTCTTCATGGCTTTGAAGGCAACTTTCTTATCAACGGAGGTTTCCGGATCTATTCTCATCTCAAAAGCTGTTAAGGCTCCATGAATCTCATCAATAGTCACCTGTTCTAAATCTTTGGTCTCTTCAAGAGCTGATACTTTTGATTCAAATTTAGGAGTAAGAGACCTTAAGATTTTCTGACAAACAATATGACCTTTTAGGTCTTCACCAAGTCCTCTAATGGAATTAACCACTTCATTAACTCTGTTCATGTACTGGTCAATGGTCTCATCTTCATACATCTTCAGGTTCTCAAACTGACCTCTGAATGTTTGCAGCTTGATTGTCTTGATCTTTTTATCTCCTTCATATATATTTATCAATCTATCCCAAACCTCCTTTGCTGTCTTGCAGTCCATGACTTTAGCTAGTTCACTGTTTGTAAATCCCCCTTGAATAGCATTTAAAGTCTTTCTATTATTTTCAAAATTTTTCTTGTCTACTACTGTGGGAGCATTCGTATCATGAGGAGTGTATTCATTTTCAATAGAAGCTCATACATCAAACCCAAGAGACCCTATGTAGATCTCCATTCTTCTTTTCCAAAATACAAATTCTGTTCCATCAAATAATGGGGGCCTGTTAAAACCTTCTCCTGGTGCCATATCTTTATTCTGATCTTCTCAGTTGCTGATTAAGCGGTCACTGAACCTGTTGCTCTGATACCAATTGATGAACTTGATATGACACTGAGAGGGGGGGTGAATCAGTGTCTAAAACTTTTCTCTGATTATTTAGTGCTGCCCAGAGCTGATGGAGATATATTCTTTTACACACACACAAGCGTATGGAAATCTACCTCGCTACCACTCAATGGCCAGGTCTACCAGATTTGCACACCCATCCTGCAAGCCATTCCACGCACTCCAAAATATATAGGAAAATAAAGACAGTCCACAACACAGGATATATGTGGTTCACCAACACAATGTGTGATGGCTAGTCCACGGAGTAATACCCAACGGGCTCCGTATATACTCAATACACTTCTTTTTGTTGTCTACACAACAGGGAGTAGATACACCCAATTTACCCAGCATAAAACTAGGAGGGCACACATGTGCCAGGAATTCAGGTATCAAGTACCAATGTTCAGCACACGCTGCACACCACGCTTAACCCGCACCCACGGAAAGCAAATAACAAATATTTTTAGGCTTATAAATTTGTCTTACAGTTTTCACCCACTAGCTAGGTATTCAACAATTTACACCTACGCTAGCATACAATAAATTGAAAGCATAAATAGATAAGGAATTGAGAATCTCACAAACAATGCTTTCGAATGGCCAACAATATGTAAGACCCGCACTCTGAAAACCCGGTCTAAACCTTGGTTTTGTGTCGTGACAGGTCTTCCGATCATCACGAGCGCGGGGCAAGCGGATAACAACAGTCGAATCGGACCGAAGTCGACCAATTATACCTGATTTTGGTATACCGGTCGATGGTACCGGATGTGGTCCGGTCGACCGGTATGGCCCGCACCTATGTGCGGGAATTTGGAAATTGTCTCTGCGGGTCCCGCTTTCCTGATTTTGAATCCTAGAAGTTTCCTAATCCTAGTAGGGTTACTAAATCCTATTTCTAGCCTATAAATACACCTTAAACCCCTCAAATCCTTTCCATTGTCTCTCGCAAACCCTAGAGAAGAGAAAGAGCATGGAAAGGAGAAGGAGTTAGGAAGAAGAAGAAGGTGCCGCCATTACCGTTTGACGAAGCTCTCGCTACGCCTTCGGGAGGTTGTTTGTGGGGGACCGGTGACCATACCGGTCGCCGTCTTTCCCACGGAGCCGCGACCGGTACATGCCCCGGTCGCTCCGTGAGGGTATTTTGTGATCTCTGTTGGTTTCCTACCAACATGAAACCCTAAATAATATATTCTAATGAAACCCTAATATTATGTAGGACTTTGTGACTTATCGTTTGGATCTTTCGACGTTGAGCAATTAACGACCAGCGTCGGGTAAGGGAATCGACCTAAACCTAATAATTAATGGACGGTGTCGTTGTTAATCATTGAATATCTATGATGTGATGTTTGTGCATATTCACTGCCATCATTTATTTCGTTATTATTATTGTTCATGCTTCATAGGATGTGATTGTTAGGTATGTGATTGTTTTCGTTGGTGTGTGGAGTGGGGCATGGGCCGGGATCGCTCTTCACCGACATTTTTTGTAGTATTCTGTCTTAACATGCTTGGTCGGGTGGGGTATCGGGGGAAGATCGTGGTCGGTGGTCTCCGATATTGTGTTGTCCCGCCATCGTTGGGTGGTACCGAGGTTCGAGTCGGTGGCTTGTCCCGTGCTTTGCTCTATCTCTATGCCGTAGGGAGTTATGTTGGGATAGGGTCTACCCGTATTGTTTCTTCCTAGTGGGTTAGTTGCGGATAGGGTATCGGGGGAGGTGAGGTGTGGTGGTCTCCGACCCGGCCTGCACGCTCTAGCTCTATCTCTATGCCGTGACGGTCTGCTGGGATAGAGCATACATTGTTGACATTAGGATTGGTTAGTTCGAGCCCCGGCCGTAGGGGCTTAGGTCTTGGTATGGGTAGAGTATCGGGGAGGTGCGGGGTATACCTTGCTCTATCTCTATTCCATGATGGGTGCATGTGGGTTGGTGGTAGTATGATTCTGTGCGACGCCACACACTCGTTATAGAGGTGCGGGGGCCACCAAACCTTTCTATAGCACATTGCAAACTTAAACCGGACCACGGATAAAAATGATTGTTACTCATGCATAATTTTGTGAAACGTCGATTGTCTTCTTGAGTGTGTTGTGAGCTCACCTTTGTGCACATCTTGTTTTAGATCCGGATGCGGGTTATACGTGGGCGGTTACGTGAACGCTCCAGCGTATGGTGGTGCTCGCGGCGTTGGCGTACGGGCATGGCGGACGGCGTGGCGCTCATGCGGTGCCCTTTCTGCGTGTACCGTGATGGCTTTTATTTATTTGTTTCGTTATTTTGATTGGATTAAGGGATGTAAAGATTATTATTTAATATGTTTGAGTTTGAATATGGGTATTTATTTACATTATCAATAGATACTCGTCATTCTATTTAAAGTCTTCCCATGTATATTTATATTCGATTGTGGTTTGTGTAATTGGTTTGTATGGGTGGACCGGCCTATTCGAGATCCTGGTGTGAACCGTTGGTTCAATGACGGTTCACTCACACCGTTCTGGTTGGATCAGAATTGGGTGACACAATATCTCTGGAGCTTCACACTGACCTCAGGTACTCTTTAACAGCCTTCAATGTTGATAGAGATCGATTCATAGAGCACACCTTGTCCACAGGCTTCCAATCTCTTCCACACAACCCATAATCACCATGAATATGAAAATAAAAGCTCTACTGACCTCTCATAGGGATTTAGAACTCCATTGATGCACAAAGAAGAGGTAGTTGGTGATTGATCACTCCCACAGGTACGAAACCCTAGAAAAACCCTTTGTTAAGCTTCAAAACCCTATTTTCGATTTTTATCAGTGTTTTTACTACTCTCAACGGCGCCCAATGTATAGAGTATCAAAAAATATGGAAACTGCAACTTGAACAGACTGATTTGGAGCTCGGATGAAGAAGTTATGTCGGTTTGAAGTTCGGCCAATCAGAAAATTCAAAATGAAATCTTTCGGAGGCATACCGTGCACCTGCGCTACACGGAATCGCCGCCCTCCTATGCGTTGTCGCTTTACGATTGGTCCACTGCAGAATCTAAACCAGAACCGTTGGATTAACATCAAAAAGGCGGGATTTGTTTCTCGCCGCTGGATCTGCATAAATAGCGTCAGATCTTGTCGGCTTTAATATTAGCCGCACGATCTGGATCTTTGCGCCGTTGTACCGAATGCACGCCACATAGAATCAAGGCGCTGAGACCATGCAACATTGAACACCATATTAACCTACATCAGGCCAATGAAATGCCTCACGATAGAATCTTGACGTTGCCGCCTCACTACACTCGAGCCCGCCTTGATCTAATCCATTCAAAGTGGATCTGAGCATCGTGTCTCAAATCCAGCCGCTGATCTTGCATCTTCTCCTCTTTTTTATGCCGAAATTGCCCCTATACAATTTGTGAAATGCCGAAATTGCCCCTAAACAACTTATGAAATGACTTTTTCGAGCGATCCGACAGAAACTGCGATATCTCTCTCATCCGACGTTGGAATTGAGTGATTCAAGTTGCGTTGGAAAGATAACTCGACGCTCTACCTCTTTCCACTATCGGATTTCCATGAACCTGCTGCGGGACCCACCAAAAATAGGCCCAAAGTTAAAACTCTATCAAACCTTGGAATTTGAACCCGAAACTTTGCGTGCATGCATGCCAAGTGTCGTGGGCTGCCGTGTTGGCATGTCACCTTGCCACCACACCTGTGGGTCCCACTCATATTTTTTCTCTCTCCTCTTTCTCTCTCTTTTGATTCTCTCTCTTCTTTCTCTCTCTTGAATACCTCTCTTCAATGCCACAACACCAGAAACATGAGAAACATGAACATGATCAGAAAAGCTTCAGGAACACTGTCGCATCATCAGAAACTCGATCACATCACCAGAGAAGTTATGCCACATCACCAGTGGGGTCCACAGACACTCTCTCTCATCAAACTTGATGTAGAATACAATTTAACTCGATGCAAGTCATCTGAGACACATGTAGAACACTGTAGAACATACATGCGAGGTTGCTCCATCTTTGCCATTGCACTGATAGTCTCTCTCCTGCACTGATACTCTCTCTCCTCATTCTTCTGACTGAATGCTCACAAACACTGCCACATCAACCAAGTTATCAACAATGACAACATAAAGTCCAACACGTACTGTATTTTTTTTTTTTTGTCAAATTGCGAACATAATTGAAGGGGATGAACAAGAGGAAATTGCCATCGTCCATAGGATTGGAAGAGATGGGTTTTATGTTGGGATCAGTAATGTGGGAAGGGCAAGCGGGCTCTTCGGGAGAAGGTTTAGAATCAGAGGTAGATTCTGTACTAGAGTCTTCATCGACTTCATCTTCGTCATCCGAGACAAGAGCAATCGCAACTTCTTAGAAGTATCGCTGTCGGCTGGCAAGTAGAGGATGTCGGTCGACGGCACGATCACTAATGTCGACAGTGATAAGGGATTTGGTAGGTTTTATAGCTGGCCAGATGGTGGGGATATTGGATTCGAATCTCCTCCTTGTACTTCAGAGAGGAGGGAAATGTCCTGTCGGATGGTCGACACGTGGCTCTTGGGAAAATCCAAGCTCCACGTCCGAGCCGATACCCCTATCGGCTCGATTTATCTACTAGGTGTTGACTCGAACGTGGGACTCGAATTTTTTTGAAAATCATGTGTCGGCCATTCGATGGAGACGTCTCCCTCCTCCCTAAAATAAAATACAGGAAGGAGACGATTTGAATCCAAAGATATTTTGTGACGTTCTTGATGTTTTATTTTTATCAATATTCTTCCGATGATGCCATCACTACAAATGTCATCGGCATCATCCGAAGAATACTGCAATTTTTTTTTCCTAAATCGTAATTATGACTAGTTTTGTCTTTTAATTAGGTGGGGTTTTCATCTTAGTACAACGACAAAAGAGATTGTTTCCTGTGTTTTTAAATGAACTCTGAATTTAAAATAGGACCGTGAAAAATAGTCAAACGTTTTGAGAACAATCGAAATAGTTTCGAGAACAATCGAAATAAATGACCCAAAAAATTTTGTGCCGATCCAACATTAATTTACTAACCAATGGGTTATCAATTCGGACAATGTAGTGAGCGTGCATTAAATGGAATCAGTAATACTACCTTTGTCATTGGATATTTAATCATCCCATGAAACTAGATTATCATTGAAAGTGTACTTGGTCAGGGGTTGGACAAAATTTCCCCGAGACAAAAGTTGGTGCTATCGATTTCATTTAATGTATTTCTTGATCCATTATGGAAATTATAATAGCTCTAATTAGTTGCAAAGGAAATTAATAAAAAAAGTGAAATATTTTATTTAGAAATTTTTTTTTTCATAATCATTATAACATATGTTGTTAAATGAGTGTATAATTAATTTCAAATCATTCTATATTTAATTAATAATTTACATTTCACTTTCAATTCAAATTCTTTGTTTTTAAAAAATAAAAATAAATTTTACATCTAATAAAGCTCTATTTGATATAGTTTATATTTATGTTTATGAATTATTTATCATAAATCATTTATGAGTATAAATTATAATTCATAAATAATAACACTTTAATACCATTAGACATAAATAAATAATAATATATTATCACAATAATGATAAACATCTTCTAATCTATTTGTATATTTTAGATTATATCAATTTATTGTAAATATAAATAAATACCATAAATCATACTAAACAACTACATATGTCATAAGATATTATATAATAATTATATAATACATATCAAAGAGAGCCTGGGTATCATTGCTAATTGTAGTTAAAAATTTAAATAGTTTATATAATCATATTATTTTTATCAAAAAATATATATAATCATATTGTGTTATAACTTTACAAATTTTCTTTTAAGTTTAAAAATTTCACTTCTTTTCCCTTTTAATTTCCCTTGCAACCAAACTGAACCAATATACATGGGTAATTATGGTATCATAGAGGAGGGGAGTGATTGTCGGATCCAATAAAATTGGAGTTTCGGAATATTGATGACAATGTCAGTTCTAATTTACTTGGGTAACAAGTTGCTTTTCCATTTCAATGGGCCACTTCCATAAAGCAATATCACAGAACATATGTGACTTTTAAGGGTGTCAATTGGTAAGATATTAGTAAATCCATACGGTTTTGGTTCGGTACAAAGAAAAAAGGCTTTAGCATTATCCTACTTGATAGTAAGAAATACTCATCCCTAATCAAGAGATGACACATGTCCAGATCCCTTGTCCAATGAGAGGCATACACGTGTCATCCCATGCAAGCAAGTAAGCAGACACCACCTCCCGTAGAACATTAACTTAAAGGTTATCCCCACAATATCATGGATAACCTCGGATTCACAGAATGATGGGAAGATCCCCTAAAACAGTCACGTAACAATTGGATGAGGATTTTCCCTTAAAAAAGATCCTCATCTAAACTAGGATTAGATCGCGCGGGAATGCCTCCTTCAATCACACCACTATCACAGTTAGTGGTGTACGATATGTTTCCACAAACGTTTCCCCTAACATATCGGAACCGTCCGAAATCATGAACGTAATCTTAGCCCACTCCAATCCCTATATATATCAGGCAGAACGAACGTAATAAGATCTAACTTTTCGCACTCTTAAGCTCTCACTCTGTCAAAATTGCTTTGACCCTAGTTTACAGGAATTCCCATGTTCTAACATACGAAATTCAATCTGCTTATTTTGGTACTAACTTAGACATCAGAGTGGCTTTAGGATTTCCAAACCCGCCATTGATTGCTTAATTTGCTTAATTTACTTATAATTCTAATGACGTTCTTTCTCATTTAGAAGAGGGTAGAGGTTAATCCAGGATTTAGCAAAGACTCATATTACTTGCAATAGGAGGAGAGGATTGGAAGTGATGTCCCTGGTGTAATCGACACCAGGGACAAGCAGGAGAAACCTCTTGAGTACCATGAATGGTGCAAAATCTCCTAAATCATCTAAATCTATGCTGGTCTCAGCCGCCACAAACAATGCACCTTCTCCATTACATTTGAACCCTACACCATCAGTTTTGCCATTCCTCAACCTTCCTGCCATCTGATAGAACGATACAAGCATAAGGCCTCTTTCAAGACACCGGTGTCGAATAATTCAGAAGACTCATTTGCCCTATAGAAGTCAACGCAGATCTAGTACGTAAGTTTTTAGTGCCCGATCAAGATCAATGTTGTTTATCCAAAGCCCCATCTTTATCCTACTCAGGGCGTACCATAGTCGACTACTTTACCTCTACTTTCATCTTGACACTTGAAACAACAACAGAGTAAAGATTAATCATCTGGTTCTTTGTCCTTTTTTTTGGTGAATTTCGTTGAAAATGTAAGAATATTAATGTAGGTTAAATTAATTATAAGATTAGTTGGTTGAGTGGGAATCTGATTACAGGTAGACCAGTTTAAGTATGATTAGAGATAGACTAATCTGGTCCACTGTGAGACTGATCCAGGATTGAGATGACATTATAAATACCAATGATTAAGGTCTCTACAGTTACGGTTGTCATTCCTCTCCTGTTCCTATATCCAAAGAGAAGCAAAGGGGCCCCGACAAGTTGTGGAAGACTCAAACTAAAGTGTGAAATTGTAAAAATCAATCTTCAACGTACAAATATGTGATTTAGATTATTATTATGTATTTTATTGTGTTCTAGGAATTGTATGAAGATTTTTAAATTAATAGAAATCTTAATAAGATAAATTTTTTATACGAAACCAAAAAGAGACCAAAAAAAATCTAAAAGGAAATTCACTTGGAGGATACACAGCTAGCTTGTGCGTTCGGAAACAGCAAGATAAAGAAGTGTTTTGGTATTTTGTTAGTTTTGATTGGACTAGTTTTGATTGGACTTGGAAAGGCTCTTTGTCCCCTGGAGAGATAGGGTTATGTACACTAAATGCACACAGCACATGGTGCAACAGTCATTATCCTGTTCGCAACAACAAGCACAAGCTTGACTTGTGGAAGCGTGATGAAGATTCTGGGCACTTTACTCTCGGTAGACGGAGCATCTAATCGTCAATTCTAGCGTCTCTCACCGAACGTTCACCTTCTCACTGTATCGCAGCTCCCTTTTTTTTTCTTTTTTTTTCTTTTTTTTTATGAAAAAGGTTGTACAATCGAATAACAAATTGCGAGGAACAAGGAAAACAAGTTCAAGACTTATACTCAAACTGATCCAACAGTACAACGCATAATTCAAAAATATTAAAATGAGTCCCACTTGTTCAAGTGCTCTTATTTCTCTACATTCTTTTCTATGTAAAGTCTAAAGCTCTGTTTGATAACATTCCAATTTTTATGGAGCTATTTTTTATTTGGAGTCGTTTTTTACTTCTTTTTCTGAGTCAGGATTTTTAGAGTAGAATATTGTTTGATAACGTTGCTCCAAAATCAAAAGACTATGCTTTCAGAATACTATTTAGTGGTGGTTGGGGGGGGTGGTGGTTGGGTGGTGGTGGTACTGGTGGGTGGTGGCGGCAATTGTATTGGTGGGTGGTGGTGGCGGCGGTGGTAGTGGGTGGTGGCAGTGGCGGCAGTGGTGGGTGGGTGGTGGTGACGACGGTGGTGGTGGTGGCGGTGACGGCGGTGGTGGTGGTGGCGACGACGGTGGTGGTGGTGGCAGCGACGATGGTGGTGGTGGCGGCGGCGACGACGATGGTGGTGGTGGTGGCGGCGGTGGCGGTGGTGGTGGTGGCGGTGGCAGCGGTGATGGTGGTGGTGGTGGTGGTGGCTGTGGGTGGTGGTGGTGGGGATGGTGGCAGTGGAGGGGTGGTGGTGATGATGGCAGTGCTAGTGGTGGTGATGATGGCAGTCAGTAATAGTAATAGCTCCGGATCAAGAGAAGTAAGTTTTTTTAACTCCAGTTTTTTAGTTCCCAAAGACATTTTTGGAGCGATTCACTCCATGGGAGTCAAAACTTGAACCGTATTTATCAATCTCCATTCTACTCCGAATTAACTTCGAAACTAAAAAGTAAGGAGCTGGAGTGTTATGAAACGGGACCTAATTATAAATATAATGGATCTCTATCCTAAAAGTGTGTCAAACAGTTTTGGGTTTGAACCCATGAGTAACCCATTTGGTCAAATGGATGACTCACAGCTAATGATCACCAATTTATTGCTACTATTTATGAAAAAAAAAATCGTCCGTAATCCACCAACCACCATTAGTGACACCACTCCCCGAACCATTTCTAAGCCTATAGTAGTTATCGAGGCCATCTCTCAACCTAACACTTCCACAATAATTCAATCACATGTAAAGCCAGTTGGTAGTGAAAGGATTAACACAACAGTTCGGCTTTGATTATTATGAAATGACATTCAGTCTGATTGTGAAGCTACCACCATTCGCATAGTACTATCCTTGACAAATCGAGCGGAGCAAGGGGAAGTTCAAGACTTATCCTCGAACTCGAACACTACAACGCATCATTCAAAAATATTCAAATGAGTCCCACTTATTCATGGACTCTTATCTACTATTTGAAAATGACTACCTCATTACTCAAATGGATGACTCACAGCAAAATGATCACCAATTTATTGCTACTATTTATCCACCCACCACCATTAGTGACACCACTAACGAACCAATTTCTGAGCCTATAATTAGTGAGCCCATCTGTCAACCTAACACTTTCTCAATAATCCAATCTACGCTTGTCAAGTCAACCACCATTCGCGCGCATAGTATTGTCCTTGACCACCATTTTCAATGGTCAATTCAACAATTAGATATTCACAATGTTTTTTACATGGTTATTGTTGAGTTTGATGTTTTGTATTTTGTAGGATCCATATGATTATTGGAATTGTAATTATATAGAGTTTGGGTCTACTATATGTATAGGATAAATCAATAATTGTGTGGGATTATAGTTTCTAGGTTTACCTATATATTGTCTTTGTATGGAAAAACCTAGGTAAGGCTGAGTGAAGAGAATATTCTGTCAGGTGGATATCTGTAGACTTTTCTTAGGAATGGAGAAATCTATCTTTCTCTGATGTAGACATAGGCATTCCACGATGGGATGTTGAACCATGTTCAATTTTCTTATTTGCACTCTCTCAGTCCTAACAAATGGTATCAGAGCTAAGGTTCGACAGATTGATCATTGACTTAGTCGAAGGAGAGAGGTGCATGGAAAGTATGAAGAAAAAAAGAATTAAAAAAAAAAAAAAAAAGTACCATTGTTTTGGTTTTTTTTTTTTTTTTTTTTTTTTTTAAGCTATCATCTTCATGATTATTCTAAGGGACTGTTTGATAAAACTTTAACTTTGAGATTCTTACTTTTGGTTCAAATTTCTACTTCGATTTCAAAAAAAAATTTAAGAGTATATGGGAATAGAGACATATTTGTTAACATAATTTAGTCATGAACTCCTAAGTGGTGGTGGTGGGTGGTGGATGATGGCATTAGTGATGAACGGTGATGGTTGGTGACGATGGTGTTGGGTGGGAGGTGATGGCAAAAGGTGGTGGTGGGTGATGATTGGTGGAGGTGGCGGTGGGTGGTGGTGGATGGTGGATGGTGGTAGCGGGGGTGGGCAGTTGGTGGTGGTGGTGGTGGGGGGGTGGTGGTGGTGGTGGCGATGGTGGGTGACTGGTGGTGGGTAGTGGTGGCGGTGGGTGGTGGGGGTGGTGGTGGTGGTGGGTAGGTAGTGGTGGTTGAGGATGGTAGCGGCAATGGGTGGTGGTGGTGGTGGTGGTGGTGGTGGTGGTGGAGGGTAGTGGCGGTGGTGGTTGGTGGCTGATGACTGGTGGTTGTTGTTGTGGTGGTGGTGGTGGTGGTGGTTGGTGGTAGTAGTGATGTGGGATGGTTCTTTCTATTCTAAAATTGTATTCTAAAGTAAAGCATCTATTTGATGCTTCAAAAAATTGGATTCTAGAGTCTATTTGAAGTCGATTCACTCGTTGATTTTTCAGAAGTCCGAAATAAATTATCAAACAGACTTCTACTTTATTTATGTTTCAGAAATTAGAATCCAACTTCTAGAATACTATCAAACACCCCCTAAGGAGACTTGGAAAAAGCGGGTGATCTCACCGTAAGGAAGTTAAATAGAAAAAAAAAAAATTTGAATTGGTGACAAGCAAAAGTAAGTTTTGTTTTTTCGTCTCCTCCCTGTTTGCTTTTTCAAGTTATCATTATTCATGATTACAATAAAAGAATTAAAGGGGGAATTAAAAGAAAAAACAAGCGGGACAAAGGCTAGGGACAGAGGTGCTCGGGATCAGGGTCACCTACTCCTTCAATTCAAGAATCAACGCCTTTGAATGATCGGGGAGAATGGGAAGGACCTTTTTGTCAAGTCAACGGGTTCTGTCGAAGGTGAAAAATTGTGTGAGAATGAGAGGATAAATCACATGGAAAGCAATCTTAAAAAGGAAAGTTCGGTGCTTAGTGTTTCTAAGTTTGGAAGCTAGAACATTTGTTCTTGCCGACGTGTAGGAGGCTGTGGAGGTCATGATTTAGCAGCAAGGGTTACTCCATGTTAGTTTGGAAGTGTCATTTGGTTTCAAAAGGGAGATGTCATTTGGAAGAGACGGAAGTGAATCACAACTTGAGAAGCTGATTATTTCTGTCATTACATGTACCAGCAGGGATCATGGGGCCGGGAGTTGTAGAGCTCGACTTAGGTGCGGCGGTGATAGATCTTAGTGGCTTGGTGGATCTGATCGGATCGAGGAAGTCTTCCCATGGATCTGAAGGTGGGTTTGAATCCCAGTACAATGTAAATCATGATCAATTGATGCTGCACTGTGGGGCAAAGGAGTACTGGCGAATTGGGATGAGGAATCGGATCTCTATGTCTGCATTGAAGGTACGAAGATGAGAGGCTCAGTTTCTAGGTGCAACTGGAGTTACAAGAGGACTGTAAGTGACGGTAATCTTTCCAGTGATGTTGTAGCAGTGGGAGAGATGAAGTCACATCACATCGTACAACGATGAAAGGTACGGGACACCCGAATAGGGTGTGGGCTATGCTTGTTTGGGTGTAGCAGTTTGACAGAGATGGGTTTACATAGTCAATATCAATGAGTTCTTCTTCAAAGTGACTTGCAGAATCCAAGCCAGGTGAAAATTTATTGGGTTTGATGCCTTGTATTTTGTGGGGTCCATATGGTTACTACGATTGTACTTGTATTAATGTTTGGGTCTACTACATGTATAGGGTAAATCGATAATTGCATAGGGATTTGGGTTTCTAAGTTTACCTATTTATTATCTCTATGTAAAAAAAATCAAGGTAAGACTGACAGAGGAGAACACTCTATCAGGTGAAAATCTATAGACTTTTCTTGGGAATGAAAAAATATATCTTTCTCTTAGATGTTGAACTACGTTAAATCTTCTTGCTTGCACTCTCTCAATCCTAACAACTATCTGATTGAACAGTTCCATATGCATCAACCTCTCAAGGATTTGTTGACAGTCCACATCCAAAACATGTTTGTCTACTACGCAAGGTGTTATATGGTCTAAAACAAACGCCACACGCTTGGTACCATTGGCTCAATGCTTACCTACTTGAACTTGGGTTAAGGGTTTCATGGCAGATTCGTCATTGTTCATCCTCAAGAAGGGTACAAAAATACTACTGGTACTAGTATATGTTGATGATCTAATTGTTACAAGGAATGATCTGATATCAATTGGTGATTTGGTTTCTAAATTGGGTATTGAATTTGTCATCAAAGATCTCGAATGATTGAGCTATTTTATTGGAGTGGCAGCAACATTTGATGATAATAGCTTACAACTGAATCAATCCAAATATGCCCTTTCTTTGCTACGAAGGACCAATATGAAGGACAGCAGGTCTTGTTCAACACCGATGCCACCTTTTGGTTCAAAGATGAAGAAAGGCGATGGGACTCCTTTTTCGGATCCAACGTTATATCGTAGCACTATTGGTGCATTGCAATACCTAATGTTAATTAGACCGGATCTATCCTATTCGGTAAACAAGGTATGTCAATTTATGAATAGTCCATCAATGGAACATTGGGCTGTTGTTAAACGGGTGCTGCGATATGTCAAAGCCACCATTCACTAAGGCCGGACAATATTGCCAATGTTGACACTTCCCCTATCAGCCTACACGGATGCTATGCTCAGAAGATCGAAAATCAATGAATGGGTACTGTATCTATTATGGTCCAATTTTGGTTTCTTGGTGTTCGAAGAAACAACCGACTATGGCTAGGTCTATTACAGAGGCAAATACAAAGGCATTGCCAATGGTGCCTCTAAGTTAATGTGGATTCAGCATAGATTATCTGGCCTTGGGTGCTCACCTACTTTTCTATCATTGATTTGGTGTGATAATATTGGTGTCACATATTTGGTAGCCAATCCGATGCTACATGCAAAAACCAAACACGTTAAAATAAGCTATCATTTTGCACGTGATTAGGTCTTAAAGAAGGCACTTGATGTTAGTTATACCGAAGATCAAATAGCCGATGTGAGGACAAAGTCGTTGGCCATTTCAAAAATATTCATATGGGTCCCACTTGTTCATGGACTCTTCTTATCTACTATTTGAATATTTGATGTACACGTATACACTCCTATGTCCTATGTAAAATCTCTAAATTGTGCGATGGTTTTGGGTTTGAATTCAAACTCTTATACTATTCATTAATGCTTGCTGAACTCTCAGTTCTACATCCTCTCCTGCGGCAATCAAAATTGTCTATTGATCCAATAATTAGAGTTCAGTTGGTGCGTATACCAATACATTGATATATGTATTGGATAAATGTCCAGTTGTTGGATCACCTTGACAGTCGGAACTGTCATAGGACAGGATTTCTACTCCCAGGCTTCACGGACACAGACGGATACAGTAATCATAAAGCATGAGGTGATAGATACAGAACTCATAAACCCATGAGGTCGAAGAAAGCTAAGATGTGACACATGTAAGAGATAAAGCTTGAGAGACAAAAAGAATCAACCATAGTATTGTTGCCGCCTTATTACGGCCGAATATCATATATATATATATATATATATATATATATATATATATATATATTGGTAAGGGAAAATTTCAGTTACAACCCAAAAAGAATTGGCCTAATCACCTACCACCTAAGTTGTTTAAAAAAATCACCTACCACCCAAGTTAGACAAACATTTATCAAAAAGATCCAAAAGCAACTAATAGTCGTTAGTTGCTGATGTCAGCCGTTAGAAAATACTTGAATGACAATAATACCCTTTTTGTAAGGGAAAAGAAAGCTTCTTTTTTTCATAGGAATTGGTTCGGTCCCCAACGCCTCCGCTTTCTTCTCTTCTTCTCTTTCCTCTCTCGTTTTTGCAATTTACTTAAAAAAAAATCTCTGGTTTTTTTTCATTTTAAAAACAACTTTTCTGGGAAAAATGTTAACCCCAAGGGGATTTCTTTAACACATGATGGCTGGCATAACCTTGAGTTTTCTGTATGGCGGGTACCCGTGGCGGAATGCTGTCGGGTTTGGGAGATAAAGCCTTGGGCGGTGGGAAAGGCTATGGTACGGGCTCTGGTGGGGAGTATTAGTTGGTCATTGAATTCAACGCTAGCGGGCGATGGTGGAGAAACTTATTGTTTTTCTGCAACGAAGGTTCGTACCAGGAACTATGATGAAGTGACTGATCGGTTGCATCAACGAGACATGGTGGGGTTACCATTCATGGTGGCTCAGTCTGAGGGTAGATTCATTAACAAATCTGAGGGCGGTGTTCCCAATGGCTCGTGGAATAACAATGACCGGAGTCAATCTGGTTATAGGGATTCTGGAGAATCTACTTTCAGGGGTGGTAGAGTTCAACCAGGTAATCATTTCTGGGTAATGGTGGTAACCTCGACAAGGTCTTATGCCTCAAAGTCATCAAGTGGGGATGGCGATGGGGAGTTCTACTCAGGCAGCAATGTCGACGGTTACGACGGTGGGCTCGAGTTTTGGTAACAATGACCCTGGTAAGCGATCTGCCTCTTTTCTCTCACAAAGGGGGAATCAGGAAGGCCAGATGTTATCGGTAGGGTTTGGTCAGTCTAATTCTATGCAGACAGAGTTTGATAGAAGCTTTGCTGATTGTCGACAAAGGGATGGTATGGACCAGAGATTGCTGGCGTTATATGGTGATTCTTGTCATTTTTGTATGGATTCAAAACTATGATCTGGAGTTAGGTTTCTCTTTTTTTCTTTTTTGATAAAATATTGCAGAGAAATGAGAGGAAGAAGAAAGGGGTATAAACGTCTACACACAATTTCAACTCTTTCCCGTCAGTCCATTAACTAATGTTTGTCTAACTTGAGTGGCAGGTATGTTTTTAAACAATTTGGGTGGTAGGTGATTAGGCCAATTCTTTTTGGGTGGTAGCTGAAATTTTCCCTATTGATATATAATGAATTTATTTATTGATGCATGTATTACACAAGGTTGACAGAGTACAATTAGTCTGTAACCAAGGATCGGATTCAGGTTGAACCATTGTACATGATAACAACAAAGCCCACCTAGTTAGAGAGTCAAGAATGCTATTTTACTCCTTAAAAGTAAAAAAGAAAAGTATATTATTCAAATAAGATTGAAGGTGTAGAATCCTCTAGTATTTAAACACATTGAAACATTGAAAATACGGTCTGCCGTTGTAAAAAATAGACCACTACTTGTTTATCAGACTCCACCATTATCCACTCAACCCCCTCATTGAAGCAACCAATAGATCTGCACGAGTCACCAGAGCCTAACCTACGATAGGTTGAGGAAAACTGCATGGTTCAGAAATAGCAAATAAAAGAGCATCATTTGGCCTACGACAGATGTATCCTAAGCTCCTAGATGCTCTGAAGAAAAACGGGCATCTGTGTTCAACTTATAATACGTTACCAATGGTAGCGTCCATTGGCAAACCTTGTTCATTGTAGATATATGAGGGAGAATAGCGTCATTAAACGGTTGAGATGAAATGGTATTCAAATAAAGATGGAAGTGACGTTCATCAAGCTTAATCACATTCGAAGGAGATTGAATCTCACGATCAAAATCCAAATCAATACAGGCGAGCAACAAATGTCAACAAATAAAAGCGCACAGTGTAATTGTATGTTTACTTTTGTTTTTACCCTGATACTGGAAAGAGACCGCCCTTCTATCCACTCGTGAAATAGAGGGTTGATAGAACCCGTAATTTTGTAATTGAGACTGCACCCAAACCCAAAAGCTTTGGCAAAGGGACAAGCTAAAAAAACCATGACACTGTTTCCTCATTGAATCCACAACGGAGACAAATGAGATTGATCAAGATATTTCATTGTCGAAGAGCGATTGATGTAGCTAATCCCGAAGCACAAACCCACAAAATGAAACTATTAATTTTTGGGTGCGTAGGACAAGTCTATATCTGCCCAAGTCATATCCGGAATTTATGAAACAACGTTGGTAGAGGTCAATGGTCATTGAGCAGAACTCTCATCAGCCAAATTTGTCAGCAGGTTATTAGTTGTTCACACTTAGTATATTCTATTTCAAGTAGCTCTCTAAATGATGTGGTCATCTCTAGGAAATAGAGGTAAATGATTTTTCATGATTTCAAGAACCTTATATGAGGAGAAGGAAGCAGTTAGGACATCTTATTTCTACACTCAATTATTAGGATCTAACAATTGGGAGACCTTCTGAATTGAACAAATCGGCAAAGATGAAAACTTAATCCGAAATCCTAATAAAGTTGCAACCCAAGTATCAGTCCAAATATATATATATATATATATATATATATATATATATATATATATATATATATATATATATATATATATATATATATATATATATATATGATCACCATAGCCCACCTATCAAAGTAAACCTCTTGATTTAACATTCTTCCCTTCAGTAATACTATGCCAAGACCAACTTGGTTGATGACTTGGTGAAGCAGATAGGAAATCATGGTTTGAAAATAGATAGGTTTCATAAATTTTGCCAGAAAAGAAGAAGGGTCCGATAATAATTGCCATGTCACCTTCAATAATAGTGTACGATTATGGTGTGAAGGATCTTGGAAACCTAAGCCTCTTTTTTCCTTAGATCTGCATAGTCGTCGCTAAGATATCTAGTGCAAACAGGTTATCCTCTTTGTTCCCCTAATAAAATTTAATGGTCATCGCCATAATTCCTTGTGTTAAGACTCCAGTATTTTGAAATGGGATGAAGCATAGTTTGGCATAGAGAAAGCCACATATTTGAGCAGCTTTTCTTTACCGATATGTGTTAACAACTTAGATTTCCACCCATCTAACTTGTTAGCCACCTTCAGAGTAATGTCCTTATATAATTCTTTCTTTGAAATGAAGAGAATTATCAATGAAATATATGCTTAAGAGGAAGGAGGAATTGAAAAGATATTGTTTTTCTATATATCATTACACAGGACAAAGCCTCAATTTATACACAACGATAACCACGAAAATCAGTGGAACCGTGTCCTAAACTTTGGGATGTGGTATGGTTACATGCCATCTTTATCCAATTATAGATTTACATTGACTATTGATTGCCTACCATCTATATCCGATTACATATTTACATTGACTATTGATTGCCTAATTTACACCTAGCTGATTGAGTTCCCATTTTTTCCAATTATAGCTAATTGATACAATTGATTGGGATCCCATCTTTATTCAATTACAGCTAATTGATATAGCTGATTGAATTCCCATCTTTATCCTTTACATGCCCCCGCAAAATGGAACTCCGTGAGGAGAGTCCAATCTTGTCCCTAAGCAATTGAAATCGAGTATGTGGAAGCGATTTGGTGAGAACATCCGCTAACTGATCAGTAGAAGAACATGTGTCACCCGAAAAGCACTACTTGGAACCTGTTCAGGAATGAAATGATAGTCTAATATTAAAATTTGTAAAGAAATGTGATGTAAGTCATGAAAATATATGGGAAAAACCATGAAAATACCATGAAAAGCACTACTTCGAACCTGTTTTATTTAAAAATAATGCTTATTTGCTCCGAATCTGTTTGATTTTTATCAACATATGTGCCTTATAAAGACCATTTGAGCATTTAACCAAAAAAAAAAAAAATGTGGGGTGAGGGAGAATTATTCGTACCACCCTGGGACTTAGTTCCAAATACATCTACTATCATAAAGTTCACAACAATTACACGTACTACCCTTAATTGCCAAACATTGTTACATTGAAGGCCACTCTGTTAGTTGTTGATGACAGCACGGATTTTATTTTTGAAGGTCCAAAATACCCTTATGGGTAGTGTGCGACCATACTAGTGTTTTGTGAAATGAAAAGACAAAATTCTCCTTTCACTTCCTTTCCCTTCCCTTTTCTTTTTCAGTTTCCTTTCTGTTTGCTAAAATGGTGAACTAAGAAAGCGCAATCGACAATGCGAACAAGAAGGAAAGGCGACAGCAGTGGATCCAAATCCTCTGCTCCCAGGGGTTCGGGAGGAGGGTGACTCACCAGCCGATGCCCAACACGTGGGTGTCAGCTAGATCCGAGCCCTCCATCCGAGCCAATAAGGTGAGCCGACAGGGGGTGTTGGCTTATGCATCTGCTCAGATGGAGGGCTTGGATCCAACTGACACCCACTTGTCGAGCATTGGCTGGTGGGAGTCGCATCTCCTCCCAAACACCTGGGAGGAGAGGATTTGAATATCTCGGTGGTACAAAGGATCCATTGTGCTCGGAGTGATAGTGAACATCCAAGGAGCCATGTTGGAGACTATCCCGTAGTATGGTCGGTATTTTCGACAGAGCAGACGACGACAACCCCTGCTTTGATGGCGTGAAAGGAAACGATGGCAATTCCATTGTTGAAGTAGTTGGTGGGAAAACCACCTAGGGACACAGAGATAATATTGACACCATGGATCCCATTTGACGAGACTCAACCAGTAGCCTCCCATTAAGTGCTCGCTAGGAATCGAATTTTTGAAAGGATCTGATGATAAAATAGCATCCCGCTGAGCTTCAAATGCCATTCCAGTGATAGGGTTTCATGCTGAGGGAAGTGCTCCTCTGATTGCTTTAGGATGAGGACTCTTGTCTGCTATTACCCACCCCATTAGTATCATGTTCCAATCATCACCAAAATCAACAGCCAACTCTTCATAGACATCGGCTTCATGGATTCACATCCTCTCCTCCCAGAGATTCGGGAGGAGGGGGACGCCCCCGTTGGATGGCCGACACATGGGGCTCGGGTGAATCCGAGCCCTCCATCCGAGCTGACACCCCCTGTCGGCTCGGTGTTGGCTCGGATGGAGGGCTAAGATGCACCCGAGCCCCATGTGTCGACCATCCAACGGGGACATCTCCCTCCTCCCAAACCTTTGGGAGGAGAGGATTCAGATCCCAACTTCATCCGGAACTGCTAAGAAAGGACTGGTTAAAAATTGGCAGTGGACAAGGAGCCTTTCACATGGTGGTATGAGAAAAACAGAGCGGGGAAGAGTGTGCTTGATAGGGAGAGGAGAAGAATAAGGTTAACGATCACGTAAATAACCGTTCATCAGATACTAGTACAATAAACAAACCACAGAGATCGAAAACTCCCTAAAAAAAGTCCTCAAGGGTTTTTCATCGGGATAGGAGCATACCTTGTTTTTGTCATTTATGTTAATTTTCAAATAAAAAATTATAAAAATATTTAATACGATAAATTAAGGTCAAGGAATTCATCATTTCTTATTTTTAGAAGGTTAAAAAAAGTAATTTCAATTTATGTTGCTGGTAAATGCAACAAGGGTAAAATTGTCTTTAAATTTTTTTTACTAGAAAAATTGAGGTGCAACTGTATTAATTGTTGAAAACTTTAAGGTAACAAGTGTATTTGGACCTAAGAGGTACGAATATTTTTCCCATAAAAAAAAAAAAAAAAAGACCATTTGACAAAGGAAAAAAAGTTAAGCCGATGAAAGATTTGCTTCCATCAAAGCACACAAGTCTCCTAACACACGTATATTTACAAATTTCAAAAGTTTCCAATGGCAAACAATTTCTTGTTAGTTACCGGTGTTTTATTTTAACAGTTTTATTTCGGAGTCAGTAACCTTGCTTTGGAATTGTCCTTTCGGGCACAGTGGCAGCAGGAAAGAATCAACGAACCGAAGAAATCCTATATCCTCTATTCCAATCTTTAACGACCCTCCATCCATCTACTGAAGAAGAAGAAGAACAATCACCCTAATCTCTCAGAGTAGCGGAGCCCGGGCAATGAATACCAAAGTCCATGCAACAAGATGTGCTTCATTTGTACAATTTTCATGACATCTTATTGATCGGCTATCTTCACATTTCAATACATTCCGTTTTGCACTATTACCTCTCGACAGCTTTCTTCATCTTTTCTTGAAGCATTTCAAAATCTAAATTGAGACATTTCCACCAATTAAATAAACCAATAAAACACAAACAAAAACAATAACAATAAGAAATTATCATTTTAAGATGTTACATCTTAGTCCCACATTGGTTCTACCAAAGTCGAGTAAGAGTTAATATACTCTTGGCATATACTCTTGGCAACCCTCTCTAGATAAGCCGGTTTTGAGGGATGAGAACCAAGATCGTATCAATTTCGGAGAAGAGGTACTGTGGAAAGGACTACCTGAGTTAGGCGAGAGAAAAAGCCGCCTCGGGGGCCAGCCGCCGGAACGTCGACTGTGAAGGGTGGGGGAATGTTACATCTTAGTCTCACATTGGTTCACAACTCAGGGGAACTCGCCTTCTCCATAATCTCCGACGGAAAAGGCTCCTTCTTCGACTACTGCCATTTCTTCAAATAAGACAGTCAATTTGCATTTATCACAAGCCGTGTCGAGCCCAAGGAGGAGAGGAGTTCTTGGGTCCGAACTTCAACATTGGCCAAGAAGATTGGTTTTTGGATGATATTTGCATAACTTCGAGGGAATGGGAGGAAGGGTTTTGTGTTGAGTTGTGTCTTGTATTCTGTGGAGTCCACACAATTAATAGAGTTGTACTTGTATTAGAATTTGGTCTATTACATGTATATGATAAACTTATAATTGTAGTGGGATTAGGATTTCTAGGTTTCCTATATATGTTGTCTCTGTGGGAAAAATCCTAGAAAAAAGGCTGGGTGACAGCTGTGAGGCTGACAGAGGAGAACACTCTGTCAGGTGGAGAGTTGTAGAGATTTCTTAGCAATAAAGAATTCTCTTTTTCTCCGTGAACGTAGGCATCCCACAATGGGGTGTTGAACCACGTTAATCTTTGTATTTTTCTTTCTGTTTGCGTCTCCGATCCTAACATTTTGTGCATCATCGGAGAAGAGAGTCGCCGGAGAAGATGAGTGTTTTATTGAATCGCCGTGTGGAGAAAGAAAAGAAAATTAGACAATAATGAGATATTTATCATAAGAGGATCAATATATCATTTCTCAATTTTCGTTAACAGAACTTAATGCCATTGTATTTTTCGCCAGACTACTTACGTGAAACTTTCCAAAATGATGGATCGGATCCACTCAGGAATCAGGATCAGCTGGGGGCTGTCACCGTCACGGTATCCCTTGCAAGACGGGAAGCACCTGATTGTCAAATCAAGCATCTAATCGTCAATTCGATTTGTGTGGGAAAAAAATATCTCACCAAACCTTCTATTAATGTAAGCAAGCGTTGTTTTGGATGGATACCTCAACAACAATCATTTGTAACTTGCTATTTCACCTTTCTGCTCACCTAATTAGGTTACATATGAAAATTTTCATTCAAACGTGAGAATTGATGTGACGGTGATAAGATTATCATATTACAATTTGATGGTCATCGATTTAAAATATAGAAACAACCATACGACCCATGGTTTTTGTCTAGGTAAGCTTGACTCATTGGGTAAGTATGACACATGGTTTTTGTACCTTTGAAACTCCACTCCGAATACAGACTCATATGACAAAGCCAGTAGGCATGAAGAATCACGGTCATTGTACAGAAAAGAGCCATCTCATCATCCTTCTCCTACTGCCCAGCCTATATCCCAATTTATTTGATGGCACGTCACAGTTTTTTGATGGATAAACTACACGACACGAGATGGTCTTTTTCCTTTTTTCCATCTTATCATCTTATACTGGCACGACTCTCAATATGGGACCTTGACAGCTTTTCTCAATAAAATTGGACGATCATAATCGATGGATCCGGATTTAACCGGCCCCATGTATTACCTTGTCAGCATGGTTGGCAAGGGCCGGTGGTGGTAAAATTGTAAATTGGTTCATAAATGATTTATCGGTTGAATTCGATTCTAAATTATTATTAGTAGAAGCAATAACTGAAAATTGGTTCATAAATGATTTATTTATTGGATTCTATTAACAACCGGCCGGTTTATAGTTTCGTATAGAAAAGAGCCCTCTGGATCATCCTTCTCCTGTTGCCCAGCTTGTATCCCAATTTATTCAATGGACGTCACAGTTTTTTTATAGATAATTAGCAAACTAGAAGACATGAGATGGTCTTTTTCCTTTTTCCATCATATCATCTTATACTGGTACGACTCTCAGTATGGGACCTTGACAGCTTTTCTCAATAACATTGGACGGTCATAATCGATGGATCCAGATTTAACCGGCCCCATGTATTACCTTGTCAGCATGGTTGGCAAGAGCCGGTGGTGGTAAAATTATAAATTGGTTCATAAATGATTTATCGGTTAAATTCGATTCTAAATTATTATTAGTAGAAGCCATAACTGAAAATTGGTTCATAAATGATTTATTTGTTGGATTCTATTAACAACCGGTTTATAGTTTCGTACAGAAAAGAGCCCTCTAGATCATCCTTCTCCTGTTACCCAGCCTGTATCCCAATTTATTCAATGGACGTCACAGTTTTTGGATGGATAATTAACGTACTAGAAGACATGAGATGGTCTTTTTCCTTTTTCCATCTTATCCCCTTATACTAGCACGACTCCTAGTATGGGGTTATTATCGTCTCCAATTGCTGGATCCTCCAATCGAAGATCCAACGGTCTCTCTTAACCAGGCGCACCTACCGATGTATTGGTAGGCACGCCGAGTTAAAGAGAGACCGCTGGATCCTCGATTGGAGGATCCAGCAATTGGAGAGGATTATGACTCCCTAGTATGGGACCTTGACAGCTTTTCTCAGTAACATTGGACGATCATAATGGATGGATCCAGATTTAACCGGCCCCATGCAGTACCTTGTCAGCATGGTTGGCAAGGGCCAGTTGTGGTAAAATTGTAAATTGGTTCATAAATGATTTATCGGTTGAATTCGATTCTAAATTATTATTAGTAAAAACCATGACTGAAAAGTGGTTCATAAATGATTTATTTGTTGGATTCTATTAACAACCAGTTTATAGTTTCTTACCGATTTCAATTAATCAATTGATAAACAGTTTCTTATTCAGTTTATGAGGAAGGAGCAAACATTCTATGACAGTAATAGTGTAACGATAAAACTTCAATCATTGATTGATAAACTAAAAATATCATATCACAAGGGCAGGGGGTATAACACATTAAAATTGTGTACATATAAAATATTTATATGTAGTTTGGCAGTTAACCGGTTAAACTCTTTTTCCTTTCGGTTTCATTTAATCTGTTTCTTATCGGTTAACCGATAGCGGTTAACCGAGAGTTTAACTGTTATAAACCATAATCAAACCAATTAATAACTACGTGTAAAATCAAAAATCAAACTGATTAATTTTGGTTCAATTCGATATGTTTTTTTACCAATCAGTTTCAATTCGATTTCTCTGTTTCGGTTGAGAATTGACACTATTAGAGTAGTAGATTTGATGTGTTTAACCATTTTTTGGGATCTTGAGAACGACTTAAGGCTTATCCAATCCTGATCTCGATCCCTTACCCAAATGAATGGTGGTTACTATTATTTTCCATGAATTTGGATATTAATATCAGGCTACCAACAAAATGAAAGGTGATATTAAGGTAGATTTCTCTTTTAATCTTCTCATGTCCTCTGGGAAAATCCTGTAACTGTCATTCACTCTGCGCAGATACCGATGCATTGATATGAAATCCCATTCTTCACAAATCACAAGCCAATTAATAGGCTAACTGGTTTATGCTTCTTTTGATTTTAATTTAATTCTGCCCAGACTTTAATATGCCGTGATTAAGCTGCATTTTTAGACCCTCAAGAAAAAAATTGAATCATACCTATAGTCTAAAAGAGAGAATTCACAATATAATATTCATTTGCCAAAATGGCCTATGTTTGGCTTTTTAGGTAGCCAAACAAGTGTCGCAACAGGAGATGGGTGATGTTTTTGATGATTGGTTGATTAAAAATTGATCTGATACCGATCCGGATCAATAGATATCGGAGATTTCGATCATGAGTCCGATCCAATTGGAAATGTAATCTCTTAGAATCCATACACTGGTTGCATATAGTATCCATAAGATGAATTGCATCTAATTTAAACCACTCAACCACCATCAACAAACTAGTGTTTTCCTTTGATGTTCAAGGTTACGCCTCGTGGCTGGGTTCCACTGGATTTATATAGCATTCTATCGTTGGACGATTTTTAGCTGTCCTCCAACTGGTTAGAATTCATTCGATGCACATATCAATATGTCAGTATGAGCGTCTAGTAAATTTAACCATCATGACTCGACGAACTGGACAACATTGAGACGATTTTTTTCCGATTCCACAATGAGCCTTTGAGACCTTAGAAATAATAGACTAGTTTTCTCCAAAAAATAATAATAATAATAGACTAGTGGTTCTTATTTGACATAATTGAATATTTTTATCAGTATTGGTAAATAAAATAAGATATTCCTATGTGAGTATTTTAAAAGGTATACGTAGTGGGAGCCCACAATATTTGTGAGCCGTGGATGGGGTGTGGGACCCATAACCATCAACAGCTACCAAAGATCAATAATTGTTAGGGGAAAGATATATCAGTAGGCTTGGATCAGGTTTTCTAGAACAAGAATAGTTCCACTGCACGTATGGTCAGGGGAAGACATCTATCTTTTTTCTTTCCTTAAACGCCCCCAATTGTTGATGTCAAATAACGTTCGTCCTTTCTAGGTTGTTCAAGTCTGCACAAGAAGAAATAAACAAGCTCGTGTGAGAGGGTTGGAATACTCTAAGACCACTCCGATACTTAAATTAGTTTGAAATCAAACAGTATGAAACTCTATAAAGAGGATCCAAGTTCCAATTTTGTGAGTACTTTTGTCAGATTGAAGCGAGGACAGAATACGCGAATGAAAAATGTTCAACCATTTACCTTTGAAATGGAGAGTATTAATAGGATTTTTGAGGAGTGGTCTTGGTTTGATGTACGTACTTATCTTGAAATACTGAGGTGGTATTCTTGCGTATCTCATAGTGTAAAATGTGGTTGTTCATAGGCCGTTGATTATCACTTTTCTTAAAGCATGGAGGTATGGTGGAACAAGATATTTGTATCTTGCCACGTGGCACTTTGTTGCACGTTTGATTGCGTGGATCATCCCGTGAAGGACGTGCTTGAATGATATTTGGCACATGATGGCATGATCTTGGATTTGATTGTCTGGTTCTATACGTGTAAGCAGCTGAGGTGGTTATTCAATTGCCACGTAGAAACTAGGCTTCGTAATATGTAATCTCCTTGGAACTCACTTTGGGAGTCGGACTTCAACTCATTTTTCGAAGTCAGTGCCGAGTTCGTTATGAGGTCGGACATGGGTTAATGACACGTGCTTTGGGATGGTCGTGTTATGTACTCATCCCCTTAGGGGTGTAAAAATTGGCCCAAACTGAAATAGTTCAATTCTGCTTGGTCCAAACCGAAACCCAATCTTATTGGGCCCGTAATTGTATTGTCTTTTGAACTTGGATGAAAAGTCGAAACTGAATTGGACCGTTGATTTTCCCCAACCGACCTGATTAATAGATTGATTTTTTTTTTATCATGACTTAATAGAGCCCATTAAGCCAACTTATTATTGATTATATATAAAAAAATTGAAACCAGTCCATTGATGGACAAATATAGTGCCGATTACGCCATCCGATGAAAATCAAAACCAAATTGGACCGAAGTCGAAACCAATATGAAATCGAAATTTTCTTATTGCATCATAATTTGGCTTGAGTGTGCAAGAACAAAATAGAATTCCAGACCAAATCGACCCGTTAACTCCCAGACGGTGATTGGGACAGATGTCATCTTGTTGTACATGTACGTCCAGATGATCTCTGCTAGAACTCATACAGTATCTTTTGGAAAACCTTCATATGCTCAGTTTGCAATGAAATGGCCAGGGATAAGCTCCCATCTTTGGTGGGGCTCGGTAGCACGAAGGCCAGCCCCTCGTAAGGGATCCCACCGGGGCCCATAAATATTGGTGGGCCCCACCCGAAATCAGCATCGTGTATCGGCAATCGCACCCAGCTCGTGATCCCGATATTCGGGCACCGGAATGTATGGGCCCCTCGAACCAAAGCAGTCAGATCAGGCTGCAACTCCAAGTAATCAAGGGCTGATTTCAAGTATTCATCATCCATCCGCATCAAGGCGTCATGGACCCTTCCCGTAGCGTACGTAAGATCATTGTTCATGAGGTCGCCGGATACTGCAATCGGCGTCGCAGTGAAGATGACATTGCCAAGGTAACCAGGTGGAAGCGGTGGTTGCAATCTCGACCGTCCATCTGTGGCGATGTACATCTTAGTCTCCTGATCATCAGGGAGGCCACGTGCCTTGCATGAACAGCGCCACACGTGAGCAGACAGCATCTCATAGGAGCTGTTGTTGACTATGTTGCCCCCTTCCTTGGACTTGGCTTTGAAGATGTTGAGTTGGTCGCGAGTAATCTTAAACATGGCGACGGTGGTAGTGTCTGGACCCGATTGGGATTTTGTGGTTTGTAGAGAGGTTTTCAGGGAAGGAGGGGGCTGGTATTCGATGTGGCGGAATGCGGGAGTCGGTGGGTCCCTGGCTCGCAAGAGTGTCCGATCGATGAATGGTGGGATGGAGAGATTCAGTCCACGTGCCATATCAGACCAGGTATTGATGAAGTGGAGACCCGACATCCCGTCCGCCACGTGATGCTGCATTCCCACGCCTAGGGAAATTCCACCGCACTTAAAACGTGTCACCTATTAATTGGTAAAATATTAATTGCCATCAGTTTCTTGGTGAATGGAGTGGAGTTTTTTTTCGTTGCTAAAGGCTAGAGGGATGGATCCACATGGTTTCCTCCCTGAGATTCGGGAGGAGGCTAGAGACCGAGACGGTGACTCGTAGAAACAGAATGATATTTTTTTGGTAAGATAGAAAAAGAATGATTGGCTGCTAGAAAAGCAAGACTTTATCGGATTGCATTTTTTTTTGCAGTGATTTTGAGAGGACAGAGGCAGTCCCTTAAAAGCCATTGATAATATGCAAGACTCCCTTCGTCGAGTCTGTCAATCGTCCACCAACACCAATCGTTCATTGGATAAATTGACATGCATCAGTACCAACCATCTTAACCTGTCCAGTTGTCTGTTTGGTACGACTAGACGGCAGGAGATGATTCAGGTCCCCTCCTCACAACCTT
This sequence comes from Protea cynaroides, assembly GCA_028583415.1. NCBI lineage: Eukaryota > Viridiplantae > Streptophyta > Magnoliopsida > Proteales > Proteaceae > Protea > Protea cynaroides. The sequence continues at coordinate 89,155,799 of CM053274.1, forward strand.
GAGACCATGATATATGGTCCATGAGTGACACATTCTACATGTAGGTCTCGCATACTTTCCCATGGGGTATGTGGAGGTTATCACATGGACAGAGGCTCACGTGTTTTTTCCGATGGGAAATGGTATTTCTGTTTCTATCTCATGGAATCAGACCATCCTTTTTTCTCTATACCACCTTATCCAAAGTTGTTCATCTCCATTTATACGTACTCTCCAAAGAACTCCATCATCGTCCATATCCAATGGTTGTGGCTGATTCCACACCCATGATTGATGATGAAGTTTTTTTTTTTTTTTTTGGGTTAAAAAAAACATAAAAGGCTAAAGTTCTTTCCATGAGGCAACCTTTCCAAAGAGAAATCGTACCTGCAACACGAGGAGAGGATACGAAGAGATATCGCCGGAGCAATCGACAGCCGGGATAAGTTGCTTGAGCTCCATCGTCGGCGCAAAATCCCCAAAATCATCGATGACCGAACTCGTCTCAGCCTCGACAAACAACACGCCCTCACCGTTACAATTGATCTCGACACGACCATCTCCATCTCTACTCAACCTCGCAGCGATGGGATAGAAAGGCACAAGCGCCTTACTCAAGGTCTCCTTCAAGACACTGGCGTTGAAGTTGGAAGACCCATTCGGCCTATAGAAATAAACGCTCGAAGTATGCACTCTTGGTACTACCAGGTCGACGTTGGAGTTCCAGAGCTTTATCTGTGGTGTATCCTGTGCCGGTCGCACCATAGTCGACTCCTTCACCTCTATTATCATCTTATCACCTGTAATAACAAGAATAGAAAAAAAAAAAGATCAATCAATCATTGGATTCTCTGGTTTTTTTTTCTACTGCAGTTAAGAACCCTTGAAAGATCCATCGCACATTCGGATAAGGAAACTCACCTGTAATGCAAACGAAGACAAGGGTATACAGGAAAGGCGAGGGTTTTGGTTAGTTTGGATTTGGGAGGTAGGTTTTTATAAAGAAGAGATGCTAAAACACCGGGACTTTAGCTCCGGTTCTGGTGTAACAACAACAAGCTCCAGCTTGACTGCTTGACTTGCCGGTGGGATGAGAGGTGAGCTCAAGCACTCTCTCTTAGTCCAACACCACAAACTGTAGCATCTAATAGTCAATTCCAGCGTGTAATTGTTAATTTTGATTTGTGAAGTATAAAAATAAAAAAAAATAAAAAAAATAAAAAAAAGAAAGATTGTACGATCCGAGGATTTGGATGGATTGTCTGTTATGATTATACGGTCGTAATCCAATGAAAACACCGTTGGAGTTAAGGGTGTCAAAAATGGGTCCGGCCCAGTAGCACGGGACATTGTCGGCCCGATATAACTCGAACCTAATTCAGACCAAACCTTAATGGACAGGTTTCAGTCTTGGCTTGTAAAGCCCGACACCGTTTCAGTCCAAATCGAAATCAGATCGGACCAGCCTGTTAAGAAACCCGAACCAGCCCGAACCAAGAATACCTAACCCGAACATCGATAAGGTCTATCCGGGTCCAGTTTCTTAATTTTAATGGTTTTAAATTTTGACGGATTATTTTACATTGTTATAGTTCACTTCTTGATCCGAAAGATTTTATGAATCTATAGTTGAAAAGAGTATGTTATATGTTATAATTTACTAAATTACATACATATAAAAGGAATGATGCTAATTTTATATATAGAAATAATAAAATAGGCTATATATCTTACATATAAAATTTGTCTGATAAACTCGATAAGCTCGATCCCGACCGAACCAGTCCGAAATCATCTCAATAAGTACAGCCTGATAATAAATCGACACCGGATCAGCCCGTTAGTTATTGTGTCGAACGCAGCCCAACCCAGTCCGAACTCTTAATGGACATGTTTTGGACTGGACTTATAAAATTCTACACCGATTCAGTCTGGACCGAAACCGGCCTGGACCGACCCATTGACACCCTTACTTGGAGTTATTGCATTGATATGTGTTGGGTGACTTCCAACTGTAATTCGTAGGATTATGGATTACGATTTGAATAGTACTAAGTTCGACTCTTCTTATTATCTTGGGGCCATTCACACAAGGGTGTTAAGTACTCTTTTTTTTTTTTTTTTTTTTCTGTTATGAGTGCAAGTAGAATGGTTCTCTTGTAAGCTCAGTATGGGCCCACGGGAAAGCCAAATGTCTGAATATCTGTCGTTAGCAAAAAAAAAAAAAAAACTATAAGATTAAGATTAAAGTAAGGGTGTCAATACTGGGACCGAACCCGTAACCCGGACCAAGTCGGACCAAACTAACCCGAACCCAGCCCGGACCGAAAACTTATTAGATGTGTTTCAGACACAAGCATGGAATCCTTATCGGGTTCGGTCCGGTCCGGTCTAGCCCGTTGGGCACCCCATTAAGCAACCCGATGATAGCCCGATCCAATTGGCCCGGACCGAAAACCCAGTATGGACCGAACCTAATTTAACCCTAAATCCCAGTATATAAACATTTTAAGGATTCTGAGATTCTCACAGCTCACTCTTCGTTTCTTTCTGCTTCTGGAACGTTTACAGTTCACTCTTCAGTTCAGGGCGGCAGCCGGCAGGGCCTCACTCCTCAGGCTTCAGCAGCGGCGCTGCATCTTGATCTTGCCGGCTTGCCCTCTTTGGCGGTGCTGCGGTGGGCCTCTTCCTTCTCTTCAGTTCAGCTGCGCCGCTGCCTCTTGAGTCTTGCGGCAAGACTCTTGCCCTCTTCGGCTCTTCGGCTCTTCCTTCTCTGGCTCTCTGCTATGCAAGGTTGGAGTGCGATTGTGTGAAGCTCAAGAGTCAAGGCTTCAAGCCTCTCCCTCACAGCCTCAAGCCCTCTGGCCTCTCCCAACTCTCTTCACTCTCAGCCTCTCTGCCTCTCAGTCTCAGACTCTCAGGTAAGATTTCACTCCATTCTCAGTTCTCTACTCACTTTTACTTCTTCTCTCTCACTTTCACAATCTCTAATAAATCTCGGTTCTATATCCGAGTCCCTCAAATAGAGTTTGTTAAGTGAAAAAAAAAGCTTCTAGAATTCAATGACGGATGGTTGGAGTATCGTACTTGTGAGCATAGTTTTTTTTTTTTTCCTGGGTAAGAACTTGTGAGGATAGTTGATGGAATTAAACATTGATTTTTTTACATGTGATTAATTCAAATGGTATAATCTCTATCTGATATTCTGATGGTCAAAATTGCCATAATATATTATTCCATTTGGCATAATGAAGATGGATCATTTATTAATGTCGATGATCAGTGTTTTCTCTATTCAGGGTTATGTAAATTTCTCAATAGATAAAATAAGAAAATTCTCTCTCAGGATAATAAACAAGTTCAATTCAGCCTCCAGATTCAACTATAGTTCAAGAACACACGATCACTGATGAGATCAGCCCAGGCCGATTAGGCGGTTACCATTGATTTAGTGTTGGATTTGACCAATGACAATAGAAGTAGTTAAACAGAATGTGTGGGGATGCATTGTTATCTTAATTATTAATTGGGTAGAGTAATCTATTGGGTTGGGGATGTTGTGTTGCATTTTTATTTTCCTACCATTTGTTTCAATGGAAAGTATTTCAGAGAAATTGTCTTTAAAAAATTAATTTTTTGGATTTTGTTCCCATAAGAATAGAAGAAGATAGGGTAAATAAAATGGGCCCGATAGGCCCGGACCAGACTGAACCAGTCCGAAATCAATTTAAAAAATCCAGACCGATAACAAACCGACACCGGACCAACCCGTTATTTAACGTGTCCAGCGCAGCCCACCCCAACCCGAACCCTTAATGGACATGTTTTGGGTTGGGGTTATAAATCCCGGCACAGTTTCAACCCGGACCGACACCGGCCCGGACCGGCCCGTTGACACCCTTAGATTAAAGCATCTAGACAACATGAGAATATTTGGGATCCAAATCCTCTCCTCCCAAGGATTCGGGAGGATAATCGATTCCCACCAATAGATGCCCAATATATGGGTGTTAACTGAATTCGAGACGATAAAGTGAACCAACAAGGGGTATCAGCTTATGCACCAGCTCGAAAAGAGGATTCAGATCCAGTCGACACCCATATGTCGGGCATTGACTTTCCTCTCTAACCACTGGGTGGAGAGAATTTGAATCCAAATATTTGTCTTAATCTGTAGACCAGAGAAAACAAGAAGAGAGGAGAGGACATAGAAGAGAAAACAAGAAGAGAGGAGAGGACATAGAGGTAGATAAAACTTTAGAAAAACATCAATTCCAGCCATCCTGACTCTTTTGTAGGGATTCAAGGATGAAGGACCGCGTTTTATTCCAATGTATGAATATGCACACCCAACGATCCTCCGCCATGGGATTACTGGCGGGAGAGATCCAATCCAAAAAAATTTGGTTAAATGAAAACACAGATGAAAATGTGGACCAAAGAAAAAGAAGATGTAGTGGGCCCAGAGAGTTTTGGTAAGTAGTGGGGATACGAGTTCTGTTACTTTCATATGATTCCATCCTCATACAGGAAGGGTGGGATTCACGGTAGAGGATGGAAAATAACTCTTCCTTCCTAAAGACTAAAAAACTGTTGTGTTGCTTTTGCCACAGTTTATGGTAGGAGGGATCAGATCGGAACGGGTTGGCCGATCCAGCATCAGCAAGGACCGCAAGGTTGCTGGCTTGCAGCACATAGTTGGCACGGGAATATATTGAGGTTTAGGGGATTACCTGGCCGATCCAGGCCGATTCCCTCCGTGCAAGGCTGATCCAACAAGAATCGTATTGGATCAGATGGGCTGGTCAAATCCCAACAAACACTTTTTTTTGGCTATTTGTTTTTTCTTGGACGTACCACGTTTTTCGCCTGAGTTCTTGTGTACCGTCCTTAAATTTTTAATTATTTATCGATTTTTTTGTATAATGATTTCTGTCTCCCAAAAGGTATTTTTATAAGGGTATAGTTAGCCAAGTAATAATTGAATTTCATATTTTGGAAAATCACAACACAAAATCTGGACCAGTTATTTTCTATGGATTTTTCAATCTAAATTATCCAATATATATATATATATATATATATATATATATATATATATATATATATATATATATATATGTTTAATTAGAGTGCCATTACACAAGCAGAGTTGAATCCTCTCCCACACGTGGTAACCACCACATATTTTGGATCTCACACTCTAAAATTGGGTGCCAAATTCTCTCCACGGTGCCAAGGATGTGGGGTGGTTATCAGGGGGTGAGGATGTGCAATATTCTACATGCATGGATATACACAAAATAGATGCTATTATCAACAAGGGTATTTTATTGAATGAAAAAGTTATGTTGTTCCATCATTCACTTAACGAGGTGTATGGCTGGATCATCTCACCCTTACAAAGGCACAAAACCTCCACCCCCTTATATTTGAAGTATTTATGATGTATTGAAATCCCATAAAACTTTTCCCCTTTATCCAATCACCTACAAAAGCTCTTTTTATTGAAAACTACCCCCCAAGGAAACCCCTCTCCTTAATTGGATTAGACCATAAAATTTGACATTTAACTAATCTCGGTCATATTATATTTATCCAACACTCGGAATAATTATCTTTCCATATGGCAAAATAAATGTCTTGTGACATTTTAAAAAATAAACTATGTTGATATATATATATATACTCAAACAAATACAATTAATAGAAGGGGAAATGTTATTGTAACAAGAGTTTGCTATTTTTCTAAATATCTTACATATAAAATAGGCCCGATAAGTTTGATAAGCCGGTCCGGACCGAACTAGCCCAAAATCACCTCAATAAGCCCAGCCTGATAACAAACCGACACCGGACTAGCCCGATAGTTATTGTGTCCAGCGCAACCCAATTCAGCCCAAACTCTTAATGGACATGTTTTGGGCTGGGCTTATAAAACCCGACATCGATTCAGTCCGAACCAAAACCTGTCCGGACCGGCCGTTGACACCCTTACTTATACCTGCAACTTTGCAAGAGAGAGCCGACTCACCAGTCACCACGATGAGACTCAAGAGAGTCGAGAGTCAAGAGAGATTAGGGAGAGTCAAGAGATTAAGAGGGCTTGGCCGCTGCCGACTCTGGGACTGGGAGGCGTTGAGACACAGTTGAGAGGTGAGAGTCGAGAGAGATAAGGGAATAAGGGATTAGGTTTAGGGTTTGATATATATATATATATATATATATATATATATATATATATATATATATATATATATATATATATATATATATATATATATATGCAGGGCCAGGCCGGGCCGGGCTCAACCCAGGGGGTCAACCCTAACCCAACCCAACCTTACTAGGGTTGATAAAAAATTAAACTCTAACCCAGCCCTGTCAAGATTCGGCCGGATTCAACCCTGTCAGGGTTCAAGGCGGGCTTGGGTAGGTTTGGATCGTCAGGGTTAAACTTGTACCCCTATATAAGATTTATCTTCTCCCTAGTTTATCATCCCGGAAGATATAATATCTATGGGTTATGACATTTTTTTTTTATTGGTGTTGGTTATTATTTTAATTAGAATTATTTAAATGATAGTAGGTTAAGCTTCTCTCATTGTCCATGTTTGGATCTAGAACTCCTGAGGTATACATGATTATTTTTTTCATGTCCTTGTCTTCATTTAAGCATAATTAAATCTGTCACCACAAAAGGTATTGTCGGCCTTCGATTTGAAGGCACTTTCCAAAATCATTTTAATGTGGTATTTTTTTTCCTTTTTGAAGTTGATCAGGCCATAAAACTTAAATAATTGCATCCAATGTCTATATATATATATATATATTTCAGCTACCACCCAAAATAGTTTGAAAACATCACCTATTACCCATAACTTTCAAAAAAATCAGCTACCACCCAAATGTTTACCACCGTTAATCAAATAGATCCACTCCATTAAATGAATCCGTTAGTTGTTGATGTCATCTAAAATCGATTTTAAAATAGACAATAATACCCTTAAGAAAATATTAAAAGACAGTTTTATCCTCTTTCAAAACTCATGAAATGGTAGGGGAAAAAAAACTCGAACTCGACTCAGTGCCTCTATTCAGTCTATTTCCTTTTTCGCCGACGAACTATTTTGTAGCACACGCTGCACACCTCACCTTCATCTCCTTCTTCGTCGACGTTTAGCACACCATTGTCCTTCGAAGCATCGAGCCTACTGCAACTTTCGGCATCGATCATGATACTAAAAGTGGGTACGAGACGGCACCGGTGTTGAGGTCGACAACGTTGAGACGAAGTGCATCGAATCGGGTATTTCAGTTCTCGCAGGAGTTGAAGGCAGAGGCAGTGGCAAAGGAAAAATAGTTCTCCCAGAGGTTTTCTTGGGGCCGTGTCTATCCTTTTTCTTTATCTTAGAATGGTGCAGGTGATGCTCTGGCAGCTAGGGCTCGCCATAGAGAAGAAGCGGCGCTGGATCGGACTAAATCTGGAGCTCATAAAGCTCTTCGAGGACTCCGATTCATTAGTAACCAAAAAGGCTTCGATGGATGGAGCCAAATCGAAAACAATTTTGAGAAATTCGCCAAAGGCGATTTCCTTCAGCGCTTTGATTCTGGGCAATGCGTAGAGGTTCTCTCTCTACCTTCCTCTCTAATTTGCGGAGAACAATGAAGGAGAAGAAAGAGGGGAGAACGATGAAGGAGAAGAAAGAAGGGAGATCTAGAATGAAAATGTGAAGGGTTATAATAGTCATTTTATTAGTTTTTAAAAAAAATTCAATTAAAAAGAAAAAGGGTAAAAATGTCTATTTTAAAATCGATTTAGATGACATCAGCAATTAACTAACGGATTCATTTAACGAAGTGGATCTATTTGATTAACGGTGGTAAATGTTTGGGTGATAACTGATGTTTTTTGAAAGTTATGGATGATAGGTGATGTTTTAAAACTATTTTGGGTGGTAGCTAATATATATATATATATATATATATATTTCAGAAAAAAAAATTTCCCTTCCGCTCTTTTACTTGAAAACAAATGAAACCCAAATGAAGATTTGAGTTTTATTTGAATTGTTAAATTATAGTAAAACAAAGAACAGAGAACTAAACAACGTATTAGAAAATGGTGGTTAATTTGGTCTCGCAGGTTCATATGTGATGACAAGATAAATAAAGAACCAAGGGAAAGAATATATCAGGACGGGAAAATCGTGAATACTAAGAGCCAGAAGGGGATCAGAGGCAGCTCTGACCAAACCATCGGCCTCACCGGACTACTCATAGTGGTTCATCCACCTTATTCCCTGCAAGCCATTCTTTAGTGATTGGTTTGGTTCTATAAGTAAGCATTGGACAATTACTAATCTTAAGTTTCTTCTTTTGATAATATGTTATGATCCCACATCGGGATCCCACATAGATCAAATTTGGTTTTTAAACCTAGGGGCTCTCCCCCCAATAGGCCGTTTTTTTTGGGTTAGTGCTCTCTCAGGCTTAAGAACCACACTTGGTCCATGTGGGATAACTGAAGATCAAGCAAAAAGAGATAAGAAACAGTTTAAAAAGGTTCAATTGTCCGAAATGAATTTTTAGAACTATTCATCATGATCATCAGAGTGTGTTACATTTGGCTATTAATCCAATGTTTCACTAATACCAAGCAAATTGATGTAAAGTATCACTTTGTTTGTGATGTGGTGGAATATAGAATAATCTCGCTGCATAAGTTTCACATCGATGACAACGTAGTAGATACACTGACAAAGCCTATTGCGAGGGAGAAATTCATATGGCATAGAACTTTCCTTAGGCTTGCTGTTACTAAGTGATTGGTGACGATTAGACAAATCAGAGCTATGAAGACTATTTGAAAATTAGTCTTCAAATAGGAGAATGTAATATTTATTATGGGTGATGTCACCCATGACATCATCTATGTCAACTCACCTATTCACCAACGCAGCATATAAATGTGCAACACCCCAACTTTGACAAGGGGTGCTATCATTTGTTGTATGTTTGAATTGAAGGCTTGATTTTGTTTGTCCACTTTAGTTGTTGCATGCTATGATGGAGAAACCGATATATCTCTCCCTCTATATAAAGGGAGAAAATGCCTTAAACAACAATACACAAATATAAGTTCAAGAAGCTTAAGAGAAGGGAGAGAAATTGATCAACTCTGAGTCCTCTCTAGGTTGGGGTTCTTGTATTAGGTTTGGATTCATTTATAAGATCTCTTGGGATGTATAATTTTTCTAAGTGAGTATTTTTGTGGGAATACTTGTAGGAATTGTAGTAGTGAGATATCTTTGTTGAGTGTGGGACCCATGTTTTGTATTGTCAAGGTGAAGGGTGTGGCTTGTAATTTTTCCTGATACAACAAAAAGAGTTTCGTTGAGATTGCCTCATGGATGTAGGTTACTACACCGATATCGAACCATGTATATCTATGTGTCTTTACATCTTGTTCATTTTATGCATTTCACATTTTTCATTGTTTCGATATCGTACATATTGATTGTGTGACACGTTTTTTGCAATATACTTAAGGGCCACACTTACGGTATGGGATCCCAATGTAGATCATAACACAATGAGCTAGAGTACCTCATTATAATCTTTATGGAAAAGCGCCATAAAATTTTTGTTGGCTTACCTATGCATCTTTAACCTTTTGAAGTTATCAAGGCCACTGTTGATACCTGGTTTCAGGGATAGACATGGCCATTTTAGAGACTTCATATTAGAGACTTTGCAGGATCATATGATCCTGGTTTTTTTCATATTGTTATAGAAATTGTAAATAATACCATGGCTGTTGTGAGAGCTTTAAGGATTGTTTGATCCATGAGAAAGGATTAGGATTGACAGTGTCTTTCATGGAGAGTGATTCCCTTACGGTAGTAAAAGATGAAAATTTCAGGCACCATGTTTAAGTGGGGAGAGAGATTTGAAAGGTCCGTACTTGGCATAAGCCATATTCTTGTTAATTTTGCACTACTTATTAAAAGGCCATTTTACCTAGTGTGCATCTCTTTTGTCTGATTCCATAATGTTTTTAAAATTAGGGTTAAAAAGGAGTTTTCAAAGCAATTTCGAAGTGGCTTAACAGTTTTCATGCACGGCTGTATTAATATGTCCCAGGCCCGGCAGGCCCGGCTTTGATTCAGGGCTTGAAAAAATCAATCGTAGCCCACCCTCACGGCCTGGCCGGGCTGACCTTAGTGGACCCTAATCATGGAGAGGGTAAAAGGAGATGCAGGGACAAGATTAGTAAGAAGAAGAAAAAGAAATAAGAAAGGGTTGGATTGGGCTGGGCTGCTCAGCCCAAGGCATCAACCTTGACCTGGCCCGGCCCTGATTCAAGGTCAGAAATTTCCAGTTCTAACCCGCCCTCAAAGCCAAAGTATTTTAACCCAAGCCCTATTCAGGCTCAGGATGGGCCAGGGTGGGCTCGGGCCAAACTTGCATTCCTAATTTTACCCTCATAAGAAATAGGTTAAGAAAAGTATGCTTAAAACTTCTTTTTCACCAACTATAGTTATAAAAAAAAAAGAAAAAAGAAAAAAGATAGTTATCCATTTAACAATGAAAATCAAAACACAAATCTAGACCATTCATATTTACGATGTTTTAATCAAAATCATTAAGAGTTGAGAGAATGCATAGTAACGCTTAGAGTGTTGGTTAACATGTATGGATATACAGATGATATACTATGCCAATATAAATGAGGTATATTTAATTGAATTAGAACTTAAAATTCAACATGTGGCTTTATTTAGATCATGTTTCTCTCTATCTAATAGTAGAAATAGATACATCATTTGCACATGTGGCAAAATAAATGTCTTGTGACATTTGAAAAAATAATATCATCCTAGTCAAATAAAGAATCTAAAACTAGCTCATTCATGTATTTAATTTTTATTTTTAAGATACTTTTTTTTTTTGGCCAGTTACAAATCCGGTCATGGGGAGAATTTCATTTATCCACAAAAGATTAAAAAAAAAATAATAAATAAATTTTACAATGGTCTGTTTATGTTCATCTAAACATCTAAAATGAGGGAAAAGAAAAGTTTGAAGTAAAATCAGATTTTCCACTATTACAATGGCTCTGTTCGTTTACATCTAAAATGAGGGGAAAGAAATGTTTCAAGTAAAATCGGATTTTCTACTATTTTATATAGCATAAAATGGAAAGAAAGCATTGAAAAAGTAATAGAATTTTACATGAAAGAATATTTTCAAGTAAAAAAAATATCATTTGACGAAAAATTTTACGCCATAACAAACAAGACCAATAGAAATAATGAGTTAACCCGAAAAAGATGAAATAACAAATACCCGACCTAGAGTAACACATAGCTTACTGTGCTAAACTATGAACCTGAACATTGACTGACCTATTAACAAAGAAATACTTACAATACTTACCCCCAAAAAAAAAAAAAAAAGAAACTTAAATCTATAAAGCAAGAATATACCGTAACAGATTGAGAGAGCGCCTAGGGTGGATTATTGAACAATCGAATAATGGAGCCTACACCAACACCCTTGTTTCTTTCTCTTAATTTCCTCTCTTGATAAATGGATAGAGCTCATCTCCTGTCGTTTAGTCGTCCAATCGCCATTAGATGGGCTGAGTTGCTTCAGCACACGGACCACTCCAGCCCATCTGAAGAATTGCCAGAACAAGATTCAATCTCGGTTTTTAATAAATGCCTCCATAACCCTTCCCATTAGTGCGAGGAGAAAACCCTCCCTTTTAATATTCTTTTTTTTTTTTTTCATTTATCTCACCTTTTAAGTGAGGACTATAAATTTCCCTTGCCACATTGGTTTTATGCTAGGGCCATATCTGTTTCATTGTAAAATTTTTTATTCAAATGAAATTTTTACATAAAAATTTTCCACCATGTAAATTTTTCTTTTTTTTTTCTATACATTCTTTGAATTTTACATAAAAATAAATAATAGAGGATCTTCTTTTATAAGAAAAAATATTTTCCATCATTTTTACATGAAAACAAATGGAACTTAACAAAACCCATCTTATTTCCTAGCGATTCACACTGTTAAATTTATAGTGAATCCGTAGGAGAATTTTGTGACCTTAGCAAATTCGGAAGAGAAATATTGGAACTTCAAAATTGGTTTGCAATTGGGGGTGGAAGTTGGGGGTAAACAGGGTTCAACCCAAACGAGCTGGACCGCTCTGGTCTCAAAGGTGAATTGGGTTCAAAATTCTGGGAAAAAATTCTCTCAGGTCGTCCAGTCCGTTTGCCAACAGGAGAGGATCCAGGTCAAAAAATTCTAAAAGAACAAAAAGTTAAAAATAGAAAACAATTGTAATTTTCAACAAATAAAATTGCAGTTTCCACATAACGAATCCCTAAACCATCCGAAAGCATCCCCAATAATTATTTCGGGGACAAACGTATCGGTCAGATCGGTTTGGTTTGGTTCAGTTATCTAAAACTCATACAGAATCTTCTGGAAGACCTTCATATGCTCAGTTTGCAAAGAAATGGCCAGTGTTAGACTCCCATCATTGGTGGGGCTCGGTAGCACGAAGGCCAACCCCTCGTAGGCGATCCCACCGGGACCCATAAATATTGGCCGGCCCCAGCCGAAATCCGCATCATGTATCGGCAACCGCACCCAACTTGTGATCCCGATATTCGGGCATCGGAATGTATGGGCCCCACGAACCAGAGCCATTAGATCAGGCTGCAGCTCCAAGTAATCAAGGGCTGATCTCAAATATTCGTCATCCATCCGCGTCAATGCGTCATGGATCCTTCCTGCAGCGTACGTGAGCGGATTGTTCATAAGGTCGCCAGATACGGCGACCGGCGTCGCAGTGAAGATTACGTTGCCGAAGTAACCAGGTGGGAGTGGTGGGAGCAATCTGGACCGTCCGTCAGTAGCGATGTACATCTTAGTCCCCTGATCATCAGGAAGGCCACGTGCCTTGCATGAACAGACCCACACGTGTCCAGCTAGCATCTCGTAGGAGCTGTAATTACCTGTGTTGGCCCCTTCCTTTGACTTGGCCTTGAGGATGTTGAGTTGGTCACGAGTGATCTTAAACATGGCGACAGAGGTAGTGTCTGGACCGGATTGGGATTTTGTGGTTTGTGGAGAGGTTTTCATGGAAGGAGGAGGCTGGTATTCGATGTGGTGGAAGGCGGGAGTTGGTGGGTCCCTGGCACGCAGTAGTGTCCGATCGATGAACGGTGGGATGGTGAGATCGAATCCACGTGCCATGTCTGACCAGGTATTGATGAAGTGGAGACCCGACATCCCGTCTGCCACGTGATGCTGCATTCCCACACCTAGGGAGACCCCACCGCACTTGAAACGTGTTACCTGTTACATTGACAGAAAATAAAGTAAGTCGTGATGAGTTGAGTTGGTACGAATAATTGGACTATTTTTCATCGGTTTCAGACCCTGTGTTTACTAAATGTGGTACCAAATAAAAAATCTACAATTCTGTTCCTTAATGCCTTAATGGTAGTGGCGCTATTCTACATAAGTTGTCAAGATATTAACTCGATACCAATCACTACAAGTTGCGTATCGTTGTCTATAACGAGACAATCTTGATGAGGAATCAAAGAGAAGTATCATAAAGCTGAGAAAGGAATCCCTTTCCCATGCCCAACACCGTCGGGGGAAATCACTTACCCAAAATGTTATAAAAACTCACCCCAAAAGAACCCCCACAGGGAAATCACTTTCTCGGTCTCTGCTCGCCCTCTCAACCAATGAATCAGTGGGAACCACATTCAATTACTCCAGCTTTTCTTCATTTCTATGTAAACAGATGATCGGAAGTTCTGGTATAGATTTAGGGTTTGTTTGATAAAATTTATATTCTAGACCCTTAACTTCTGATTCAAATTTTTACTTTTGTTCTAAGAGAATTCAGGAGTATTTGAGAGTAAAAACATGTTTGATAACGTAATTTTATCATGGATTCCAAGATGGTGAGGGTGAGTGGTGGATGGTAACACTAGTGGTGAGTGGAGATGATGGTGGCAGTAGTGGGTGGTGGTAGCAAAGGGTGCCAGTGGGTGGGTGGATGGTGGTGGTGGTGGTGGTGGTGGTGGTACCAAATATAAAATCTACGATTCGATTCCTAGCACGGGGCATTAATCAATATTTACTCGATACTAATTTCTACAAGTTGCGTACGATTGACAAACATTGATCAAAAGAAATCAAAGATAACGAGACAATCTTGACAAGAATAAAAAAGAAGTACCAAATCTAGAAAAGAAGTCAAAGAAATCAAACAGGCTAGAATCAATCTCAAAAAAACCGAAAGAACAAAATCCTCAAACAAGCGGCATAATATAAAAGAGCAAATTCAAATCCAAGAATGAAAGACCAGGGAAAAACAAATTCGAACCTGTGAAAGGTTCCTCACCCTTGATGTTTTAGGAGAAAATTATATACATACTTAAGAGTTCATATCTTGAATGGGTTCTTTAATGGGCTACTGGGTTCTGAATCAGTTGAGAAACCCATCCCATCCCATCCCATCCCATCCCATTAATATTCAAACCCAAAATTAATTGTGGGACATTCTGCCACTGATTTTAACGGTCAGTTTTGAAAGGGTTCTGTTCCAGGCCCAAATTTACAAATTTACTCGGGAATAGTTCATTGCTAGAATATAGCTAAAAAAAATATCCTACCTACCAAGCGAAAGTAAAAATCCCAATCGCACATAGTGTATCGGTATGCTGTTGGATCCTCTCTGCCACTCTAACAATCATCATCAAGGATCTCAATTTGAATGAGTGTGTACCAATATCATGTCCCATACCTCTTATAACCTTAGGATTGGAATCTACTGGTTTCTTCAACGTGTGATCTGATCAGACCCACTTTATGTTCACCTACCCAAAAAAACAAAAAAAAAAAACAAAAAAAAACAAAAAAACCAACTTTTTGGGATCCACTTTCACTCTTCCCAGAGTTTCGTTTCCGTCATTGGATGATCGACACATAAGGCTCGACTCAGACAGAAAATTCAAATTCACCCAAACCCCATAGATCGACCATCCAAGAGGGCGTCCTCATTCCTCCCCATCCTTCGGGAGGAGAGGATGTATGAATCCCACTTTTTGAACCTCAAGAGGCCCTTGTCAACATTCTTCTGGCTAGTGCGCGCCGCACGCGTTTCAAGAGATATTATATGTGTATTAGGAGGTGTTTGGTTGTGACTAATCAAATCATAAAGCTGAGAAAGGAATCCCTTTCCCAACCACAACAACCCCTCCGTGAAATCACTTTCTTCGGTCTCTGGTCGCCCTCTGAAGTCTGAACCAATGAATCAGTGGGGCCCACATTCAACTAGTTCAGCTTTTCTTCATTTTTATGTAAACGAATAATGGTCGGAAGTTTTGGAATCGGTTTAGAGTATCCCTTATACAAAGATATCCCGATCCAAACTTAAATGATCCAAAAGATATTCTAACGAAAAATCCAAATTTGATTTACATCGGTCCAATTAAATCATTTTTCCCTTACATAATGCAAACTCAGCAAACGCACCCTTATTAGCTTTTTTTTTAGTTATTTCTTATAAAACACCATATCTGTGACTTCTCTAATCTCTGTTGTAGTTTTTTTTTTTTTTTCTTTAATAATATGTCTGAGATTTTCTATTTGACACCGATGCAGTGTCAATAGTATCTAGATCGGTGTCAATAAGAAAGACCCTCTGTCTAAAGATAACTAAAAGTTATTTACACCAAGACTCGTACCTGCAACACGAGGAGAGGATAGGAAGAGATGTCGCCAGAGTAATCGACAGCAGGGATAAGTTGCTTGAGCTCCATCGTCGGTGCAAAATCACCGAAATCATCGATGACCGAACTGGTCCCAGCCTCCACAAACAAAACGCCCTCTCCGTTACAATTGATCTCGACACGACCATCCACGTCTCTCCTCAATCTCCCTGCCATGGGATAGAATGGAACAAGCGCCTTACTCAAGGCCTCCTTCAAGACGCTGGCGTCAAAGAAGTTAGAAGACCCGTTTGGCCGATAAAAATAAACGCTTGGCGTATGCATTCTCGGTACCACAAGATCGACGTTCGCATTCCAGAGTCCCCTTTCTGGCTTATCCTGCACCGGGCGCACCATAGTCGACTCCTTCACATCTACTTTCATCTTGACACCTGCAACAACAACAAGAACAACATGAGACATCAATCATCCGATTTCCATGAAAGATAGATCGGTTTGAGAGAAGGAAACCCACCTGTAACAGAGAAGAAGAGAAGGGATTCGCCTGTTTCCTTAGTGCGTACGTTAGAAGAGACAATGAACAAGAGGAGCAGATTAGGCGTCCTGCTTTTTCTGAGTGGCGAGGTTGGATTTTATACAAGAAAGAAGTGATACGGAGCGTCAGAGTGGTAAACAGGCGTTTTACCTACCACACTTGCTGACGTGGACGAGAAAACGGACGAGTTTAGGCACCTTTGAATCTGAGTCATCGTTAATAGGAAATGTCAAGCAAAAGCAATGGAGCTCTTTTAGTGGGACCCAGTATGGTTGGTAAGCCGGTGTGCCGGTCATAAGATGAAGGTCTCATCCCTCCATCAGCCATGAGAAATCTTGTCCTACTTCACCAAACCTTATCCGGTAAAATTCACGTTTCTTGGGTTGGGCTGGAATCTGGATGGTGTTTATCAAAAAAAGAAAAGAAAAAAGGGCTGGATAGTGGAAATATAATCGGACGGCAGGATTCAATGGGTTGCACCAGTTCGACATGTTTCGCGGTTAGTTTATAATGGTGAATCATGACGTTGGATCTGACGTCAGAAGATGCCACGTTGAGAACGGTGTGTGGTTACTCCGCTTCCTCAACTGCTCCTCTTTTTCACATGATCACAAGATTAGCTCTTTCTTGTGTTGGTGGGACGATTTCTTTTTTTTGGGTGAAATTGGTGGGACGATCATTACAGCCATTAGGGTTAGTTTGGTAAATAGACACTTTCTTTTTTTTTTTTTGGTAATATGATAAATAGACACCGAAGACAAGAATTTTATACCATTAATTGTCATGGAAAAAAATTGTCTGCTTGTGCCGCATTGTTGATCAAGTCCATTTAAAGTGCATCAATTATATATTTTGATGCACTTATAATGGACAAGATCAACACTGCTATAGAGGATCCCAGTCCATTGTAATCTAAGACCCTTTATAAATTACGCTCACTTTCTTTGAAGTTGATGGTGAAACGGTGCAAGGAAGGGAAGGAAAATTATAATTTTACTCTTACCCTGGATGCAATTAGTATATGTCCTATGCAGCTTTCTCTCTCTTTTGATCTTTTTCTTTCTCTTTTCAGTTCTGTGCGATTATCTTTAATATGTTGTTTCTTTTGAATCAAATAAGCAAAGCTTCGATAGGGATTGGGATCTTTTATAGTGATTGTCAAGCGGTAGTGAAGATCCTGACTACTCATAGAACATCGAGATATGTATCGATACACTAGGAGCGGCCAGAATCCACACTACTGTCAGAGAAAAAAGGTAATGCAAATTAAAAAAATAAATAAATTAGTAACTAGGGTTGATTGTATATTTTGAGATTAAGTCCGTTAGAAATGTTTAAAAATAGAGAGGAAATCACCACCCACCCCAAACCAAAACATTGATGGCATGGGTGTTGGACAGATGTAGCCCCTATTGCCATGTCAGCCTGACGTATGTGTTAGGAGGGACTCGTCATCCCTATGTAACTGATCTTGATGGGAGACAATTACAAGGAGACATATAGATAAATGGACTCTGGTTTCCAGAAAGATACTGACAATCCATCACAACGTATCATGTGAGAGACTGAGAAACCAAAAGGCAGTCTCCATCAGAGAATTGATAGGAACTTGACAACAGTATGGCATCGATCACTAACATTCTACGTCCGACACGGAGGTACGTGCATCTCCTTTTAGGCTTACAATGGGATCTTTTTCCTTCCCCATAGAATCTTTTACATCAAAACAAAGCCTAAGATTGTTTATTCAACTTTGAACAAAAATAAAATATTTGAGACAATTTAAGTTTGTTGTAGAATTAATTTGGGTAATTATTCATGCAACAAAGGAATGCGACATTCTCAAAATTATAAGATAAATTTGAGGAATTTATTTTTTATTAGTTTAAATATCAGGTTCATGTTTCAAGTTGGTAGAGTGCACAAAAATGTATAATATAAACACATATGCATGGACACATACAATGTATACTAATACAAAGGGGCATT
The DNA here is from genome assembly GCA_028583415.1 of Protea cynaroides. Classification (NCBI taxonomy): domain Eukaryota; kingdom Viridiplantae; phylum Streptophyta; class Magnoliopsida; order Proteales; family Proteaceae; genus Protea; species Protea cynaroides. The sequence goes on from CM053274.1 coordinate 89,174,078, forward strand.
TGATTGACTTATAGTCTGAAATTTGATATATGACTAATTCAAATCATGTCATTGGTATCCAATGGTTGGAATAGACACATCATTTGTCCATGTGGCATAATAGATGTCTCATAGTGTTTAAAAAATAACAAACCCTTATGACAATAATATTACTAATTTATTAGTTTTTGTATTTATTAATTATTTGCCTATCATTATTTCTTACACAATACAAAAACATATTTTGACATGCTTAGAAAAGAAAAAGAATCCAGCCATACGATGGAGGGGTGTTCTCCTTGGATGGCAATCGCATCATTTATGAAGATAGCTCCACTATTTTGCATATTCATATAATTTCTTTGAGGCAATTCTTGCAAGATTTCTTATTAAAACAGACACAACCTAATGGAATTAAAATAAAATAAAATAGGAAAAATTACACATATTACCCTTGGACTATGGATTATTTCTACCTACCACCACGTAGATATGAAAACTACGAAAAAAGGATTGGGTTTCTCAAAGAAGAATGATACAATAGGTTTCATTTAGTAGTATGAATGCTACGTTAGGCAATTGGAAGTGATGGCTCTTGGGGGTCGTAGACCTTCGGTTCCTTTCGGCAAGCAGTTTAGAGATCAGAGTTTGATTCTCTTAGGGCAGTGGAGGTCAGAGAGACTAGGCTTGGACGATAGTGGAAGTTAAGTCAATCACTGGGCTTTTTCTTACATCAAGTCCCTCTTTCAGTTATTAAAGCTCTTTATTTGTTTGAAAACTCTTCCCATCATTTAAGTTGGCTCGCTCTTGTAGCTCGCATAGTAAGCGAGTCAGGTTCAGGGCATTTTAGAAGGCTACTTTGATCAATCCATCCAATTTACAACGAGCCTGTACTCTTTCTCTTTCAAGTAAGATTATTTGCTCTTTCAGTTTTAAAAAATTATATATATCACCCCTAATTTCAAAACCATGTAACAAAAAAGTCTATTCTAACAATGGAGTTGAGTCTCTTGGCGATATTAGATCATTCTAAAATTTTAGGGACGAAAAACCCTTCACTTTCTCTTTTTCTATTTTGAGAAGAAGAACCACCTTCGCCTTCAACAACAGTTTTTCTCTCAAAATCTTCTACTTCAACAGCATCCCCTTCCATAGCTACTCCGACGACAACGACAACCGGTTAGAAGGGTATGTCTTGGACTCCGATGTATGGCTTTAGTTAGGTTTCATTTTCAATAGGAAAAAATGTAGTCATTCTTCATATCTTGTGGCCTAGAATTTCTATTGTTAGAGATGATCCGTGGACTTGTCAGTTCTGTTACGCAGCAAATCTCTCTCAGGAAGACGAGGAAGAAAAGAAATGGTAATAAAGTTATGAAAACCGTTGTTTAAGAAGTAAAGAGTGGTTTTGGTTTCGAAAAACGTAGAATGGGATCTTGCCATTACCTTGTTCTCCTTTGTTCCCTGGTTTCCTCGCTATTGGAAAGCCAGATCTCGTGTGGAAAAAGGCTGCACTTTTCGCATTCCAGCCTGCCGTAGGCAGATACATCAGATGAAACCAAAGCTCCCCAACCCCATGCATTTGGGAGGGAGTACAGTGCGCAAACAACATCATCACAGAAACTTCACCTCCCTACTTAATTCCTTTTCGGTGAAATTCCTATGGGTATCTTCGGCAACCTTACAAATCTCCGAACACTTAGCTTACATCTCAACTCACTCTATTCAACTTCCGTTCGATCTCGCCGTCTATACTAAACTCCACAATTTCTACTTGCAGGACAACCTTTTTTCTGACGGGATCCTAGACTTTTTGTTGGGGCTCTACAATCTCGAATGTCTCAATCTCGTGGAGAACAACTTCTCCGGTGAGATCTCCCCCAAGTTCAACAACCTCACCAGGTTGGGGACTCTCTATTTGAAATACAATGAACTTAGTGTTTTGATTCCTAATCTATCATAGCTTCAAAGTCTTGATCAGTTTAATGTATCTTATAATCACTTGAAGCCCACGGAGCGCGGTCAACACCACTGGAGAGCCTCCCCTGCAAGAACAACTCCATACTTTTTCTTCTTTTTTTCGTTTAGGGAGTTTAATGAAACAAAAGAGAGGGAGAGTTATGGGGCAGTGGTGATGAGAGAAGGGAGGGAAAAACGAAGGAGGGGGGGGGGGGGGGGGGGTTGTTATACTACCTTTGTGTTTTGGTCGGAAATTTCAAAAATAAGTAGAGAATCTCGCTTGATCAACTTGTAATCTGCTTTCGGATTTATCTTTGTTGTCCAAAAGGCAAAATGATTTAAGTTTTAAAAGCTTTTTAAAAATGAAATTCAAATTTGAAAATTTCGAATTTGGTTTTTTAAAGTTGGCAAAAACAATATAGGATTGTTAGTCCCACGTTGCTTAGGGATGTTGGAAGAGGGTGACTTATATGTAAGGGATGACCCTTACATATTGAGCCCCTAAAAGGAAGGTGAGCATGACTTCGAGTTGGCTTTCACACACACGCGCTGGACTGGACCGCGACTTGCGACCTTGACCGTGACAATGACCATGACCGTGTAGGAAGGGTGCATATACGTAGGGTGGTATCTCTACGCATAGAGGTGCAACCAGAATCGTAGATCTAAGGATCTTAAATAAGGTGTCATCTGAGCCATTCAATCTAAGGGACAAGACCCATCCTACAACTACGATGAAGGGGTGTCTGTCCTCTATAAATAGAGGACGACCCCAAGGCTTAAGAACATTCTAAATTCGAGTTTTCTCTCCTCTTTTTCCTCCAACTCATTCTCTATTCTGATTTATCGATAAAGTCTGATCCTTCCTTTTTAAAGGCTTGTTAATTGTTAACTTTAGCGGTTGAGTTTTCGACGGCATCCAACGCTTGTATGCACATCGATTGTGTGGGCTCGTAGAGCTCTTTCATCTTTAAGGTTGGTTTGCGGGGACCCGTTGCACCATATAAGGGGGCAAACACAATCTTAAGGAGAATGTGCTACACGACTCAGCCCTAATTCATTTCTTGATCAGTTTAATCAATATAAGGTATGTTTTGTTATTATATTTATTTATATACCTTAGCTGTTATTGCATATGTTGTGGTTGATATTATCATTTATGTTATAGGATTAATAGTTAGTCTTAAACAATATATTGTTATTATTTTTGTATCATTAGTTACTACAGTCTTTGAGCAAAAAAACTAACCAAATTGGATCCCTGATAACTTATGGGTCTCAACGTCTCAGTTCTATCCCTACAACTTAGGTCCTTGTTGTGAATCTTCATTAGGAAGAGTTAGTGAAGAGAGAGAGAGAGAGAGAGAGAAGGGCATCCTCATCTCCCTCATTGTAGATTCACAATCATCAGAGTTGTAGATCACAACCTCATCCACGACAGCACTGATGCAACTATCCACAACGACTTCACAGTCATTGGATCCCATGGAAGCGGCGGAGCTTCCAACGAGGGTGATGGAAGAGGAAGAATGGGCAATGGTACGGCGGAGAGGAATATGATAGGAGAATTTCACATTTATGTTTTTTTTAACTGATTCAGCTTATGATTAATAAATTTGGATCAACAGGGATAATCGACCCATACAGGACAATCAAAATTGATTTTGATCGAATTGATGATCAATCGATTCCAACCCCGATTCTACTTACTTAAGGTTAAACCTTGGTTTCATGTGCTTTGATATATTTTTGTTTGACAAGATATTGATTGTGAAATGCAACCTTTATTGGTTGTAAACCTAACAAAGGCAAAGTTGTCTTTTAAAATCTAGACTTAAGATAGTTAATGGAATAGACTTTTTTGTTACATGGTTTTGAAATTAAGGTTTCTATGTGTAATTGTCTGAAACTATTGAATGGTAGGTAGAAATAATTTATAGTCTAGGAGGTAGTACGTGTAATTTTCCCAATAAAATAAATAGAATGTAGTCTCTCTAGCAACAATATATTTGTTAAAAAAATTACTAGGAAATTGATTTACTCATTTACACATTGCTGGTGTATTAGAAGATAAAAATACAAATGGGGAAAAATGAGAGTAATGGGAAAACTGGTAGTCGGCTCATTGGGAGGAGGTATGGATAATAAGGAGAGAGAAAAGGAAAATGTGAGAGTGTACTTCATTTTCCCAAAAGGAATTCATAGTTGTAAGATTTAAATTGTCATTTTCATCATTTTACTTTTTCCATTGGCACTGATTATTTGATTGTAAAATTTTTCATGCAAATAAATTTTTAATGAAAATTTTCTTTTATGTAAAATTCTCTTACTTATCAATGCCTTTGCATTTTACTATTAAACAAATTAAAAAACTTTCGATTTACAAAAAAATAAATTTTTTTAATTTTCTATCTTCTTTTTTTTTTTTGGGTAAAATTTTCTATCATTTTACATTTGAAGAAGAGCCTTGTTGGACATGAAAAGAAAAACTTGGGATTGGTTGAGAAAAAGAATAAAAAAGAATAATGAGGGTAGCGTCCATAAGGAAAAATTGCATGAGGGACCCACATGACATTTCACTTCATTAATTAATTGAAAACATTTAGAAAATTTGGTGGGAAATTGTTGTCCAATCTTATTATTACATTATAATAAATAAAATCTAAAAGATTCTAATTAAAAAAAAAAATAGCATCTAGAAGATGGTACCTTGGCCATGAGGAGAGCACTGTTTTACAAAGATTATATGTATGTTGGGCAGCGAAAGATCTAGGCTTAACAAAGATTCTGATATGAAGAAACATTTTAAATGTTGCTGTAAATATCCAGACTGAATCGATCGATCCGTATCGATATCGATAGAGACTGATAATGTTATGATATTCGATATTTTTATTTTTTTTTAATATATTTTGATTTAATATTAATCATGTATCATTTTACTATTAATTTCATATTGATCCAATACTGCTCCTGTATCAGTTTTCAAATTAAGTAATCGAAACCTGTTCCATATCCTCAACTAAAACCATGGTAGGGGCTGATGTCAAGCTGGTTGGATCATGGATACGGGTTGTATTTCAAAAATGCCTTAACTTTTGGGGATTCACATCGTCTCCTCGCAGTGGTTCTGAGAGGATGCGGCAACTTATCTTGGATGGCCGCCACGTGGTTCTTGGGTGAATCTGAGACCCACGTCTGAGCCGACACCCCCTGTCGGCTGGGCTTGTCGTCTAGGTGTCGGCTCCGACGTGGGTCTCGGATTCACTGAGAGCCACATGGCGGTCATCCAGAGCAGGTTGCCACTATCCTCCCAGAACCACTGGGAGGAGAGAATGCGGATCCAACTTTTGGAGTTTCACGGGGAAAATTCAAAATATACCTACCATTTTGTACAAGTAATTACATGGCTACCCTTACCTAGCACAAAAAAAATGGTTACACATCCTTTGTAACAAGATTTGGTTGCACGGAGATTAACTCAGATTTTAAATGGGCCAGTAGGTTAGGAGTTGGTATCACGGGTGTCAATTTGCCGATTCGGTCTGGGCTGATTCAGTTTCAATCGTGTATATATGTAACCCTAATTATGTCTCAATAAGAAACTTTCAATTTTGGACTTTTATTGGTTGTTAATGGGTTCATATCGTCTACTATTACTACCCAAAAAAAATTGGTCTACCATTGGTTCCAGTTCGGTTTCACCTCATAGGAAACTAAAAGATTAGATAATGCACCAATAATATCTCATTAAATTAACATTTTACTAAACATACATCTAAGAAATCGGAATCGAATCAACCCGATAATGGCTTGATAGATCGCACAAAGAAACTTGCCACATATACATATGGCAAAAACTGACATAGCAAAAGCCCATATAACCAGCCCGATTAAAGCCTGAAATCGAACAGGACATAAACCAAAGTTTTCGTATTGGGCTGTAATTTGGTTTGGGTATACGGGACTGCAAAAGAAAAAAAATATGGCCTGAACTGAATTGATCAATGACCCCTAGCACTAGGGGTGTCAAACACCGAGTAACTTGACTTGAACAGACCAATGAAAGTTGACACTAGCCTGAACCGATTATTAAACTTATCGTGCTTAAGCCCGGACTAATTAATAATCAAGGACGTACACGGTGCAAGGTTGTAATTCGATCTAGGTTGACCAATTATATGTATATATACTCATTCACCCAACCGACAACTATTCACCTCTTCACTTACCATGCACACACCCACTCTAATGCCAAAGTTGGCCTTCTTTCACTCCGTCTTAAATATTTAGAGCTTATTTTTTTTTGTCTTTGAGACTCAAATCTTGTTGATAGGTTCCTTGTGTTTTGTGAAGAAATGCAACTAATTTGTTATATCTAAGGGTGTTAAACGGTGAATTTGGTTAGTGTGAATTCGGTTTATTGGTGCAGTTCAATTTATGTTCGGTGTGTAATGAGTAAAATCAAAATCAAACCATTTATTAAACGGTTTCAAAACACTTATCAAAACCAATTATTAGTCGATTTTAATTTTTCGATTTTTAAGCAGTTTCGTTGCCGGGAAGGAGAGGAAGAGAGTTAGAACAAACAAGAGGGAAAGTTAAGGAAATCATTAATATAATTTTAATCATATATGAAAGTGGATTTATGATTTAATAGTATGACATGTGAAAAATATTAAAATATTATTTATTTATACAAATATAGACATTTAGCACTAAGGGATTAAAGTAAATGTTTAATCGATTTTAACGGTTCCAAATAGTTGGTTTAAACGGTTTTACTTGAAACCAGAATCAAACTATTTAATTAAAAGGTTTCATTTTTTAAATCAAAATCAAACCATTTAATAATCAGTTTTACGGTTTCGATTTAAACGGTTCGATTCGATTTCGGTACACAGTTCGATTTTATTTTTGACACCCTTAGCTCTATCTCTTGCATTTGATGACCAGAAAATCAAATATAATATTGTTGATTAGCATGAGATCGATTATCTGGATTAGCAATTATGGACCAGTAATCGATCGAACCAAATATAAATACCGAATTGTAATTATATTTAAAGATTCGAAAAAATTCTCGTATTTTTTGTCTAAAAAAAATATTGCTATTAATTCTTCCAAATCCGAATAAAAACTATTAATATTATCCTAGTGAGGACTTAATGCCTTAATTGCTATTCTCAAATAAAATTTTCACAAAAAAAATAAAACTTAATACCTTAACTATTTGCATCTTTTCCAATATAAGACTAATTATAAGTTTAAAAATCACGTTATAATACAAGGCAGATCATTAATTTCATTTTCTTTTTCTATATGAGATTAATATGAGTATGACAATCAAATCATTAATTTCGTTTGATAATATAGAATTAAATATGAGTATAAAAATCATACTATAATGCAAAACAAGCCATTACTTTTGTGTGTTTTTTCAATTGAGATTAAATATGAATCTAAAAATAAATATTATAATACAAACCATGAAGAAATAATTAATTAATATGAAAATGAGATGGATTTTATGAAGATGATTAGATGAATTTATGAATATGTTTGATTTTATGACCATTAGTTCCACTAAATTGGTATTGCCATTTTTATAAATAAAATAAAATAAAATAAAATAAAATAAATTGGTATTATCATCATAATAAAATCCAATGATCCACATTATATACTGTAATGAAATCTAACGAATTCACCTTTATAAATACATATACATCTATTATGTATTATTATATTATTATTTATAAATTAAATATTATTCTAATATAGCTTGTATAACATGCAAGTATGATAATTGATTGATATTGTGAATTAAGAGCACCAAATATAAAATATAACATCTGATTCTTTTGTCCAAATTCTTTTTTAAACAAAAGAATAATTCTCAAACTGATTCGAATTCGAATTTTATTTTAATTTTATTTTTTTTACCACATCTTTGACCGATATTTTTAATTATCGAAAAGACTTATTCCGAACTATTTTTCTTCCAAATAATTCTCAAATCCAAATTAAATAACTATGCTCATATTTAACCTATAAGGACCGATTAGCTAAATATGCTGATCACAGTGCATGGTCTTAAATAGATGTAAACCATTAGGTTGGACGTAGACCTATTGATTGACACTCTTATCTAGCATGAAGCTCCCATCTCTATGGAGTCTTGGGAAAGACTAATGCAGTCATCCTTACCTGGCTTTACCGGATGAATATTTCAAGCCATGATTACGAGAACGAGGTACCACAATAGAACAACCTTACCCCATGTAGGTGGAGGAAATGACTGTTGCTCTTCGTTTTTTTAAACTTAGCAATAAAGTAACTTTGAATTCCAATTAAGCTTTTCAAAGTAAATCCGGATGGTTCACCCTAGTAAATCGTCTACTAAAACTCCATGCGTCTTTTTCTTTCTCCATCTCTAGTCTCTCTTGTTATAATATTATGTGTTTAGGGTTTCAATGAAACTCATTCTCCATCCATACAGTTACCATAGAACACAATAAAGAAGTCATTAACTATAAATCATAAAAACATACATGTTTGTGAAGAGATTAATTCTCATACGCTCCACGACACTCCAAGCTTTGATCGAAATCCCTCGGTCATAGTCTTCCACAATCTCCTGAGGATATCCTAACATCCCTTGCTAATGGGTGCAGAGAGAACTTATTAACTGTGGCTGTGGAAACTCTAACCCTGTATTTATAGAATACAGATGTAACCCTAAAATCCTTCCCACAATAGAATTAGGGTTACCAAACTTAATCTCATACCATGTGACGAATCAAATCAAATCGATTATACCGTGTCAATCAGACTCTCATTGAATTAACTAGTTTAAATAATTAATTAATCTCACATAAATATAATAATCTCCCACTTGAGCTATATTAATTACAAAACTATCATCAACCAATGTGATCACGAAATTCATCCATCAAGCTTCACAATGCGAGCAACAGCGAATAATACACCTTAATATATGATGTACAAATTTCTGTCAGCCACAACAGAGGTCTACTCAATATATGAATCGTCTGAGATAATGCATGAAAGTAAACTCACATGCGAGTCCAAACTTGATTAAAAAAAATTTTAATCAAAATTATCCCAAAACTTTTATGGGTAATATAACATGGTATTTAAATATTCTAGAATTATAATATCATACTTTGGTTAGACACCACCTTAAATCTTTGGTTAAATACTGCTTTAAAACTTTGACTAAATACTGCCTTGAAACTTTGGCTAAATACTGTCTTGAAACTTTGACTAAATACTGCTTCATATCTGTGACATGTCAAATAAGTAATAACAATAACAAATAAATATTAATGCAAACATGATCATGATTAACATTCAAAATATAAATGACTGTGTCTGAATGAAATTATAAATAAAAGTTAAGGAGTAAGCATAAAATCTCCCACTAACTGAGCACATCTAGAGACTCCCACTGATTTCTTGATCTTTGGCCACTTAAGCCTCTGATAAAATTAATTGTTTTCAATCATTCTTATATTGAACGTATCGTCCCTTAAAGACTCCCACTGACAAAACATTCATAAGAGAATCTACAACGATATAAAATATTTTGACATTTTCCTTACTTGAAGAGATTCGATCTCTATTAAGCTTTGAAATACTAGATTTCTTATTATTATTTGAGAAGAAAACACAGCTGAACCACTATCACAATATATCTCAATAGGTTTAGAAGTAGAGTCTACAACCTCCAAAATAGAAAAGAAACTTTTATACCAGATATCTTGCTTGTTATCTTTACATAGAGTTACAGAACCTTATCACTATGACAATAAACCTTGAAGTTGATTTCCTGTCATCAATACAATCATTATAAATTACATCAAAATAGTCTAGAGTGTCACTACTTCTATAAATGAACGTATAATCTTTGGTCTTCTGCTTATATCGCATGATCTTTCTTTTCCCCATTGTCCAGTAAGCTATATCAGCATCCAACTGAAAACATCCTATGACACTCAATGAAAAGATTATATGAAATGATTACAACTTTAAACATATATCAAGCTCTCTACTGCATTGTAGATGCTAATACTCAGTATCATTCTTTGTCTACAATTCTATCAATTTATCTCATTTACTGATTTTAGCATCCGCAACTTACTAGTTATACATACACACTGAACCATTCGAAAACACGAACAATATTTATATTTTGAGATAAATCCAGAATTTTATTTTTTCTGTCACGAACAAACTCAATATCAGGTACAAAAGTACTTGTTCATACAGTTTTACATGTCGAAGTTATCAGACAGAAAAATATTGATTTCAACTAGTAAATCATGTCACTACAGGCCAATGAAAACCATCAATACACATGACAAGAAAATGAATCCACTCCCACTAACATATAGATATATACAATAGTCAATGACAATCTCAACAAAGTTGAAAGAAGATACAACCTTGTCAAACTTTAAATATCATTATCCGGATACCTATTTAATCCACAGATTGACTTTATAAGTCTACCAAATATATCTTCTTTATTCTTACCATAAAATCTTGTGATTAAAGCATATAAATATTTTCTTCTAGATTTTCTTTGATAAAAAACGATCTTTACATCTATCTGATGCAACTCCAAAACAAAAAAATACATAACTAAAACCTCAAGGATTTGAAGTCAATACTTTCTCTTCTCTTTGTCCACTTCACTACAAGTCTTACTTTGTAGCAATCAATTCTTCCACTGGAATCACACATTTTCTTTTTACATCTATTTTTAGCCTATGAGTACATCGCTCATTGACAAAAGCATAAAATCTCAAGTCTCGTTATTATTTGTAGACAATAACACATCCTTTATGATCATTAAATATTCAAGAGTAATTTTATTACTTAATAATTTACTCAAAATCATTGGGATCTTCATTTTTATCCATCACCAAAAATATCTATTTTGAAATACAACATGTGATTGGATAAAATTACAGATCTACATGGTTTAGTGTATCTCTTTATTGCCTCTTCTGGCTCTGCTACTATAGCTGAAGCATCGATCTTAATGAATATTTCTATAATATTTCATTACACTCTAGTAACATTTCTGATATCTCAACTGATTGCTTCACATTCATTTTCAGGTGGTCTCAACAAACTTTAAGTTTTTTGGGTCTATTTTGACATCCCATAATATGACAACTCAATGTCCTAAAATAATCACTCTCCCACAAGTATTATGAAATCATGTCAATTCTACAGTCTCAAACAAGAAGATAACTTAAACTGAAATTGAAACTAACCAACTAGCACTCTATTAATAATATAGGCTACAATATCAATTATTTCCTTATAGGATTAATACATTCTCAAGATTTTACAAACACTTATTCAAATTTATCAGAAGTAAACCAGTATCACATGATCTCCCATAATACATAACTCTCTCATTCCGATCCAATAACTTTAATTTTTTTTTAAAAAAAATTTCATCTTAATTTTCGTTATTTGAAAAAACAATTATAGACTAAATTGTAACAAGAAGTCCTAGATGAAATCTCGATATCTACCAAGTCCAATAAATACTTATTGTGAATAACCTTCACTTACTTTAATCTTGTCATCTTCTTTTTTAATTAATTCTCATATATATCCATGTAATAAACCTTGAAAGGGGGGATTATTATTATTTCTAATCTTTCTTTGGACAATAGTCTTAAATCCTTATGACCAAGGTAGAAGATTACAATATACAGTTTAACTTCTAAAGATAGAATAAATTAAAGATTTTTATACTTCTATGGGTTCAGACTACGATTAATGCTTAAGTATCCAATATACTGCACCTTCTTGCTCAGAAGTTTCATAATCTTTATTCCTTTTTCATTTAAGCCTGTCCAGTTATATAAATTTTTCTTTACATGTCCCTTCTGGGTCACACTACAAGAATTTTATTCTACTTAGACTCATTTTATCTTGTAATTTCTTAATATCTCTAATTTCTTTGTCATAAAGTTTTTTACTATTCTATGGAAAAATATTTTTCTTTCTATGTCGAAGGTCGGATTGAACCTATAGGTGATTTGTATTTTAACTCTTTTATATCTTTTACATTATTTAATAAATACTACTTGCGAACCTTTAGCAAAAAAAGAAAAAAGGTATTGTTCCTGTTTGTTTTGATACATAAACGAGTAATCCCTTTTAACGGTTTGTTAAATGATTTTAAAATGCTTACTAAAATCGGTCATTAGTGGATTTCAATGAATCCATTTTAACGATATCGATGGCCACCCTATCCCTCTTCTTAAATGCATGTGCAAGTGCTTCCCTTGGCCCCTACACTAGAGACCATGCGACTAGGCAACCCATTTTTCCCCTAAAATTATAAATGGATTACAAGTATCACTATTTAGTCAATTTTAAATGGTTTAGTTAATTGATCGATTCATATCTGTATCGAATAACCGTTTAATTAAATGATTTCACTTTTAATATTAGAGTTAAATGATTTATTAATCAGTTTAATGGTTTCAATTGAATGATTCAATTCAATTACGATAAATGATTTCGATTTTTTTCATATTTTTAATTGCATTTGAGCTTCTAAGTTCAAACGGGAGAGTCGAATGATTGGGTTTAAAAGTTGAAGCGATGGGATGGAAAATCAGATATGAAAATAAGACACAATATAGGTGGGTGTAAATTGTAAACTCCGTTTGGGACATGCCTGCTAATAGTTATTGAAGTGAGCGGGCACCATCCTCTACCTCTAGTTACAGTTTTCAAATGTTTTTGGAAAATTTATACGGATCTCTGTTGACAATTCGTTTATTAACTATCTTGTACTTAGAGACCCATGTTTGAGTCGACACCCCCCTATCGACTCGGCTTGTAGGCTGGGTATCAATTCGGATGTGGGTCTTGGATTCACATAGAGCCACTATCAGCTATCTAGGTAAGACTGCCACTATCCTCCCAAAACCACTAAAAGGAGAGAATGCAGATCCTGTTTTAGACTAACACTCGGCTACTTTAATGTAACGATGTTAACAAATATATGATCAACAAAAATAGCCTTCTCCATAACTAATTTAACTTTACCAATTTCACTCACTTTTCTCTCTCTATTCTCTTCAATCACAGGACCTATGACCTGCAATATGACCTGCAATTCAAGATAAGCTATGGATCTTTAACAATTCCTAAGCCCAGATCCAACAAGCGATAACGCTTTTCCCTTTGATGCGAAAGTTACTTATGTTGTTCCGGAGAAGAACTTCTCCAATCCAAACTTTGATTCTCCTTCTCCAACCCAAGACCTCTGGACTCCGAATCAAGGGGAAGACTCGCATCAGTATGAATAGATAAGAATCCTGGCTGAGAATAAGCAATTTGAAAATCATCTTCCTTCTCAAGTAAAGCACTACCCAACTGAGAAGCAGGAGGAAAGTGGATGTCAGCAAACTCCTGAAATGCAACTGAAGCCTTCTGGATAACCTGCATAAGAGACCAATCTTTTCTACTAAAATGGGCATTATTATTAGGAGCTAACCATATATGCCAACAAATGAAAGACCCAAAAGAGAATAATCTTTTCCCCTCCGAGTTAGAGATCTTAATTAAATTATTCCACTGTTGGAGCCATTGAGCAAAAGAAAAACTCTCATTCAATGGAGGAAGGTGAGCCATGGAAGACCCGAACCAAATCACACGGCAAACGGACACTGGAACAGGATATGTTCAATCGTCTCATTAGACCTCCCTCATTTAGAACAAAAATTTGCAACTCTGATATTCCTATGAGCAAGGTCAACTCCTGTAACCAATCCGCGGGCACAGGCTTTCCATAGAAAAGTTCTGATCTTTGGAAGAGTCTTCATCTCCAGACCAACCTCCAAATTTCCTTAGGAATAGATCTCCAACCAGGACTCTTAGATGCAGAAGGACGATTCCTCTTCTTCTTCAATCCTGTTATTCAGAAAAAAAAATATGCCGATTTGATTGAGAAGACACCAGATTTGGAAGGACTCCACAAAATAAAATCCTCCCGGGTGAAAACGACTAGGGTGAATTTTACATATTTCCTCCATTTCATTAGGCAAGAAATTAGCCAAAATTAATTCCCTTTTCCAACACCTATTCAACTCATCAATTAAATCCGAAACCCACTTAACTAATGGATTCGGCCTTAAACACACACAGGGCTTAAAATTAGGAAGAGAGGGAATCCAAGGATCCTCCCAGATCCTGGCTTTATTTCCTTTTTTTTTAATGTGTCAAATCATACCATCTAGAATAACCTGTTTTCTTTCAAAAATGTTAGGCCAAGCCCATGATGGACGGTTTCCAGGTTAGCATGGAGAAAATCTACTTTAGGATAATAGAGAGATTTCATAATTCTTGTCCAAAACCAATCCGGGTCCTTTACTAATCTCCATGCTAATTTGGCCAGAAGAGCCTTATTATGCAGAAAATGATCTTCAATTCTTAAACCACCAGAATCCTTTGAATTAGTTAATCTATTCATGAGATCCAATAAATATTATTATTTTTACCTCCATTGCTCCAAAAAAAAATTTACGAAAACTTTCCGAATATCATCATGAAAAGAGATTGAGAATTTGAAATGAGAGACTGCAAAATATGAAATAGAAAGGGCAACAGTTTTAATAAGAGTCTCTTTCCCTGTAGCAAATAACAAATGGGCCTTTCATCCATTAAACTTATTATGAATCTGATCCAAAATATTCTTAAAAGCCAGTCTTTTTCAAATACCAAATTCAACAGGTAATCCCAGATACTTAATTTTTCTTGGGTTGGATTTATTCAAAGTAAAAGGCGGATAGTGTCTTTAGGATTTTGGATAAAGGAGAGGGTTTTTTGGTCTTGGAATGGATATAAAGATAAGGAATGACATACGAGGGAGAAGGGTATTTAGGGGAGTTCATAAAGGGGAAAACAGGTTGGCATAGGAAGCAAAAAAAAAAAAATGTTGCAGAAAAGAAAAAGAGAAGAAAAGAGGTGGAAAAGGGAAAAAGAAGAAGAAAAGAGGAAGGAGGAAAGGGAAGTCGCAGAGAAAGAAAAAGAAGAAATAAGAAAAGTGGAGAGAGGAAAGATAACTCGCAGAAGCAGAAGATGAGAAAGATGGTTATCAAGCAGGCCTAATTAGTTTTTCCCTCTTCTATCTCTACCCTATAGAGTCTTTCTACTTAAACGGTAACCCTCAAACTTAAATAGCAGATAGGAACACCAATCGAGTAACAGCATACAAATCAGTTGATGGCGATTATCCCTAAAGAAGGTAAGAAGGTCAGCAGTGGGATATATTTCCACTCAAATCCCTACTCTTCATTTTTTTTTTTCTTTCAATTTATTTATTTCCATTTCATATTCTGCAGAAGTGTCAAGAACAATAAGAGATGAACCTCCAACTCACTTCTCACTTAGGATTAAATCATTTTCCTTGATCTCAAACACCTCACTTGAAAGATACAACTCTGGAAATTTTGAAGCCGGCGGCTACAAGTGGTACTTATTTTAGCTTATTCACATTTAATTTTTTTTTTTCTTCCCTTGAGAGAATAAGGTAGCTTGTGGACACTATTAAACACACATAATTGGTGCGCTGCAGGAAACTCTGTCTGTACCCAAAAGGAAACAAAGATAGAAATGGGGATGGCCACATCTCTCTCTACTTGGAAATTGTAGAAACAGATTCCCTCCCTCCCGGTTGGGAGGTGCATTCTTTGTTCAGGTTTTTGGTGCTTGACCAACTTAGGGACAATTACTTGCTCGTCGAAGGTGGATTTTTGCAATTACATTTGTCAAATTTCATTCATTCTGTTTTTGTATTTTTTTTTTTTTTTTAATGCTTATAACTATTGCAAGGAACAAATTTAACATAACTTCATCGTCTTTGTCTGCAACTCTTTGTTTTATATAGTCATCCTTCTAATTTGTTACGGTTGAAAACTGTCATAAATGAGTAGATGCCAGTGGAACACCCAGAAGATTCCGTGCAACAAAAACTCAATATGGGTTCGACAGATTCATTACCTTAAAAGAATTCAATGACCCTACCAAGGGCTACTTGGTCAATGACACTTGTATGTTTGGAGTGGAAGTTTTTGTTCACAGAGAGAGTGTTACAGGCAAAGGGGAATGTCTGTCGATGACAGCTGAACCTCTCACTTGTAGCTATACCTGGAAGATAGAGAAGTTCTCTGAATTGGATAAAGAATCTCATTTCTCTGAAGTGTTCACTACTGGTGCTCATAATTGGTACCAATATCTTCTTCCACCATTTTTACATTCACACTGAACCAGAAGCTCAACTCTGACTCTTTTTTTTTTTTGGTAGATTCAACTCTGATTGTTAATCGTTTGTTTCAGGAAAATAAATCTCTGGCCCAAAGGCCATGCTGAAGAGAAGGGAAAAAGCCTTTCTTTGTTCTTGAAGTTGGACGATTTGACAACACTTCTTCCTGGCCGAGGAGTGTACGTGGAAGCAAAATTGAGAGTAGTGGACCAGATCAATGGCAAGCACGAGGAAAACAAACGTGAGTTAGTACAATTGAAAGCGTTAATTTGCCATGCTCCATTACAATTAGTTTGCATTCTCAAGCATTTCTTTTACATCTTCATGTATAAGGAATAAAAAATTTTGATTGCTTTATTTATTTTCTTATACCCAAATTCATGACAATCCTTTGTTTTTGGGTGCAGTACAGAATTGGTTTAAAGGGTCAAAAAATGAGTGGGGTTGGAGAAAGTTCCTACCTCTCAGTACTTTCTTAGATCAATCAAAGGGTTACTTGGTGAAAGATGTCTGCATCATTGAAGCACACCTTCTAGTCATTGGAGCAATTGAGAAACTATCTCCAAAACCTGAATGAGAGGAAAATATTTTGCTAACCTCCTGTTAGACGATATTACCACAGCGTTTAGGAAGAATCTGCTTATAAACATGAATGCTTGACTAGATTTATTATGATATTGAAAATTTTGTTGTTATGGTACTCTGGACAAAACTTTTCTTCTTGTTTCATGTTGGCCTTTTGCTCTTAAATGCTGCATATTAAAGAACACTGTTCAGCTAAAATCAATATTCCAGAATGGATCATCGCACTTTTTCATGAGGCATTCTGTAATCCAAGATCAAGGATGCATATAGACATTGTTCTTTTCATCTCAAAATGTGTTCTTGATCTGAATTACATACATTTCAGGAATGCATAGCAAGATGAAGAATCAGGCAACAGAGTTTTTGAAAACAGAAACCAGAATGGATTTCCATTTGTTGCAAAATTCGATACTTTGGTTTCCGGGAAAGACGTCATTAGAAAATGTTACCTTCACAATTATTGTCAAGATGATAAAATGCAAGACACAATGAAAACAGAGTAACGTAATTGTATACATCGTACACCGACTATTAAATGCACATATATCTCTAAATGTATGACACGTGTTTTTATTCTAACAGCCCCTTCAAGCTGATGGAGGAATTCGTAATCCAAGCTTGCTAATTAAGGTAGTCAGCAGACCATGCATGGTCCAAAGCTTTCGTTAATATATCAGGCTGTGTTAGTAAGGAATGATAGTAAGTGCCCATCAACTCATAGGTCAAGTAAATTGAATTTGAGTTATAACCCTTGCAGGTAAGGGTGCCAATTTGATACGATATCGGTAATCTAATATGGTACAAGGAAAAAAAAAAACCCTTACTATTACCGTATTGAATAGGAATATGATACTCAAACATGAAGCATTACAGTACCAGATAGAAAATAGTATATCATTATCAATATAAACGGTAAGTACAGATTTTGCTATCAAATTGACACCCTTAGTTGCATGCCATTTGTGATTGATGTAGTCATTTTATAATTGGACAATCTTTTTTTACTATAATTTGATCCAAATAAAGGTTGAAAATTATGTCAAGTTTTCAACTTATAAATTCGAACTAGTAAATAGAAGGACTCTCCATATATAAGATCCCAAAATTTCAATTTCATTAGCAATGTGTGATTATTCTCAATACTCCCCTTCACATGTAACCTCACCATTTGGTGGTGTATATATGATAGTATATGTGGCAATACATGACATTTTTCAGGTGGCTGGTCCTTTTTCTTGGGTGACTGATCTCTCTTTTTAGGTGACATCTAGTCCATCTTTTTATGTGATCATCCCTCTTTTATGCGATTAGTCCTTCTTTTTGGGTGACATATAGTCCCTCTTTTGGGTGACCGTCCCTCTTTAGGTGACCATAGTCCCTCTTTTGTGCATCTGGCATCCCTTTTTTAGTGGTTTGGCCTTCTTTTTAGGGTTATCATGAGAATGAACCTCGAGCTTATACTATGTCAAGTTTCCAACTCAAAAGTTCGAATTAGTAAGTGAAGAGACTTTCCATATATAAGATCCCAAGATTCCAATGTCATTAGCCATGTGGGACTGTTTCCAATAAATTAAAGTAAAAAGCTATTAGTTTTTTGTTTGAATAATGGTGTTAGGATGGAAATGATCCATCCACTTAAAATCTCACACGTGTCAAGTTGCGCCTTCGGAGCCCGAGCGCTCCGAGTGTCTCGCGCTCAGCTTCATGTATTCGGCCTATTATGCATACGGCCTCTCATGCGCTCGGCCTATCTGGTAGCGCTCGGAGTCCCAGACCTACTCGGCTACGATTCTCAGACGGAAGCCAGAGTCCTAATGTGAGTAGGACTACCTCCGAGGAGTCCTTCTCCCAGTCTGATACGACACCGACTATCCCGGTCGATCATTACTCACACGTTGACACGTGTCAGTCCCAGAGCTGACCGACTTAGCTTCCTTGGCTAAGGTCTCCGACTCCTACTCGGAGTCTACCACCCAGGTGTCCCCCAGTCCGACACATTGCAGTCCTATTGGCGATCTACTTCCCTGAGTCCTGGTGCCTCCATGCCTCTTCCCAATCTATAAGTAGAGGTCATCCCTCAAGGTAAACCCTAATGCACTTACGCACTCACAAGCTGTTATTGTTCATCCTCCACGCTTAAACTCATTCATCGTCCCACTCTCTCTAAACTGGAGATAGCCTTCTGCTATCTCTTGACTGTTTACCTTGTGAATCTAACTTAGGCATCGGAGGGTAATCGGGGCTTAGGTGCCCCCTCCTTTGTCTCATCTCTGTGATTGCAGGTCACTCAGAGCGCGGATCAACGGACGATTTCCAACCGTAACAGTTTGGCGCCCACCGTGGGGCCTCTTTTGACTGAGTTCAGCGTGTACGTATCCCTATTTCAATGGCTCACAGAAGAACTCGAGCACGGGCATCGCGCGCCCCTTCTGAGACATCGGTGCATATGGGCAGTACCGAAAGCACGACGAGGGCGGACCGTGACCCGGCACCCCCCAGTGCCAGAACCGGTACCACTGCAGGCGCCGGCACCGGCCCCGAGCCACATGTCGTCGGTAGATCGACCACAACCTCCTCCCGAATACGTCACTCGCCGGCAGTTCGATGAGTTGAAGCAGCAAATTGAGCAGCTTGCGCAAGTCTTAAGAGGGGCTCAAGCAAGCAATTCGGTAGCAGCGGGAGAGAATCCCCAGCCGGTGTCGAATCCCCTACCTCCACCAGAAGTCCCGCAAGCGGTTCATCCGCCAAGGGCGTGGGCAGGCCCGATTAACGCTTTGCCAAACAATCTCCCGGCAGGAGACCAAGCACCTGGACGAAGCGTAGCACGCCCGCCGGTCGGAATCAACCGCTAAATCAGCACCAGACACCCATTGCACCACCTCCGATGGGAGGCCCGAGGTCCTTCCTCGATGGCCTCCGGAGGGAAAGAGTTAACGACGAAACACCCGGTTCTGGCCCTCAGCCTCCGGACACTCCTCAGTCCGAGGTCGAGCGGCGCCTACTCGAGATAACTACTCGGCTTCAGCAGGTGGAGCAAAACAAGGTAGCCCCGCCGAGAACGGCCTATACTGCAATTACGGCGCTCTCGGACGAGATCATGAGGGCACTACCCCCTGACAACTTCAAGATGCCGGTCTTGGACTCCTACCATGGGAGTACCGACCCCGAGCAGCACCTGGACGCCTTCGTCTCCACAACACTATTTTACCCCCTGAGCGACGGCCTCATCTGCAGGATGTTTCCTTCAACGCTCAGGGGAGCAGCCCGCACGTGGTTCAATAATCTCCCTGCCAAGAGCATTACTTTGTTCGAACAACTATCGAACAAGTTCTTGACGCACTTCCAAGCAAGCCGAGTGCGCAAGAAAATATCGTACCATCTGTCGACAATGAAGCAGCAGAAGGACGAGTCCCTAAGGGAATTCATCAAGCGCTTTAATAATGAGGTGCTTGAAATCAATGACGTCGAGCCCGCGGTGTATATGTCTAGCCTGCAGGCCGGCGTCACCGATCGTCAGCTTTGTTGGTCCCTTGCCAAAAAGCCACCTCTCAGTACCTTTCGAATTGGACAATCTTGTTGGTATTCCATTAGAATTGGAAAGGAAAGCCTGGGCTTCAGTTCTGTTCTGTTAAGGAAATAATAATTAAGGTTGCAAGAATACCTTCTGTACCTTCGGTTCGTCAGATACTTCAGTTCTGTTTTTGTTAAGGAAATAATAATTAATGTTGCAAGAATACCTTCTTTTCCTTGCTTTATATGTTTAGTCAACCTTCTAAATTGCTATGATTGAAACACTGTGATATATGAGTAGATGCCAATGGAATACCAACAAGATTTCTGCAACAAAGACTCAATCTGGGTTCGATAGGTTCATTACCCTGAAAGAATTCAATGACCCTAATAAGAGATACTTGGTCGAGGATACTTGTGTCTTTGGAGCTGAAGTTTTTGTCCATAAAGAAAGTGTTGCAGGCAAAGGGGAATGTCTGTCAATGAAATCCGGACCTCTAACTTGTAACTATACCTGGAAAGTAAGAAGTTCTTTGAACGGAATAAGGAATGCTATTTATCTGAAGTGTTCCCTGCTGGTGGTCATAAATGGTAATAATATCTTTTTCCACCATTTTTATATTTTACACTGAACTAAAAGCTGTAGTCCGACTGTTAATTTTTGGTTTCAGGAAAATAAAAATCTGGCCCAAAGGCAATGGAGAAGAAAAAGGCAAATATCTTTCTTTGTTTTTGGAGTTGGATGATTTAACAACACTTCTTCATGACCGAGGAGTGTATGTGGAAGCACAATTGCGAGTAATGGACCAGATCAATGGCAAACACGAGGGAAAAAAACGTGAGTTAATACAATTGAAAGCGTTATTTTGCCATTCTTTATTACAATTAGCTTGCATTCATGAGCATTTCTTTTACATCTTAATGTCTAAGGAATAAAAAAAAAATTGGAAGCAATTATTACTTTATTCATTTTCTTATACCCAAATTCCTGATAATTTGCTTTTGGGTGCAGTGCAGCAATGGTTTAAAGAGTCAAAAAAGAATTGGCGTTGGGGAAAGTTCCTACCTCTCAGTACTTTCTTAGATCAATCAAAGAGCTACTTGGTGAAAGATGTCTGCATCTTTGAAGCACACCTTCTAGTCATTGGAGCAATTGAAAAACTATCTCCAAAATCAGAATTAGAGGAATATATTTTGCTGAACTCTTGTTAGACGATATTACAGAAGAATCTGCTTATAAACATTAATGCTTACTAGATTTATTAGTAAAATTTTGGTGTTATGGTACTCTGGACAAAACTTTTCTTCTCATTTCTTGTTGGCCTTGTGCTCTTAAAAGCTGCATATTAAAGAACAATGTTCAGCTAAAGTCCACATTCCTGAATGGATTATCGCATTTTTTTTCATTAGGTATTCCTTGATCTTGATGCATTCAAACATGTTACCTTCACAATTATTACAATTAATTAATCGAATAAAATTTTGGAGGATTTGGGCTAGAGTTCCTTCTTTTTTGTTTTCGATTTAAGCTACGGCCGCAATTGTTTTTAAAGTTTAATGGATGGCTTCTGATGGTTTCAACTACACATGATACAAAGTGTTTAGGAAAAAAATAATTTTTTGCTGTTTCATGTTGTGCCTTATTACTGTTTAAGATGGATTTTTTTTTGCTTCTTTATTTTCTCCTAAGTTGCCATATAAACTAAAGGGGGAAAAGATTACTCCCTGACAGTGTTGTCCAGCGCTCTGCAGTAAAATGACCACTCTGTTCTTGATCATTTTACTCACCAAATTTGTAGCTGGCCAAATACCTTCGAATCTGGCCATATTTCATTGTTAGGTGTGTATCATTAAAATCTGTGTTTAAAAATTATTCAAAAATGAGTTAATGTATATAGTATTTTTCAAAAGAATATGTGGGCGGGTGTGTGTTGATCAGGTTGTTCCATTGTAATTTAGTGATCATTGGTCTACAATGCTATGTACATAAGCCTCTCTCCAAATCCCCTATTCACTGGTTACACCCTTTTTTATATATAAAAGATTCTATTTTTGGTCCATCTTCAAATGGATTTCTCAAAATAGTTTTTTTTTTTCATGGACGTTTCTGATTTTATAACATTATATTTGATAGTATTCCTAAGTGTTTTTCAACATCATATTGATCATAGAAGTTCTTTGGACCATAGAGCAGAGAAATCAAGGGACGAATAAATGAGAACAGATTTGTGCGACTTGGATGGTAAATGTCGGTAAATCACATTGTCTGCATTTTGTTCAAAGAGAGGTCAAAGATTATGTTGAGCTTTAGCCCTTCCATAAATCTATTGATCGCAATGCCGAAGGTGGATTCATAGTGATAGATGGTTGGTTTGTACTTTACTTTCTTTTTATTTTAATACAAAGGATCTTTAGCAAAAAAAAAAAAAAAAAAAAAAAAAGTTACTTAGTTTAATAAATGAAACTTTTTAATTAAATGTTTTGATTCTGGTTTCAGGAATAAGACCCTTTAAAACTGATTAAATTTTTTTTTAATCCCTTAATGTCGAAGAATTTAAATAAATAAATAAAAATTATTTTAGTTTCTTCCACATATCCTAGTGGGTCTAAATCATAAGCCCATCTTCATAACTCAAGACAACAAAACTAAATTAAATTATTGTAATGCTTCCTCCCCTCTCCTTTGTTGCTAATTCTCCCTTTTCCTCCCTCTTGCACGAAACCGTTTAAAAAACAGGTAATCGAAACCGAGGGCATGAGGACTTCTCACGTGCTAGCACGTGCCTCTGTAGGCCTACGCATGTATCAACTCGCCAATGGATTGACCAAGCCGGCTTACACCAAATGAGCAATAAAAAGTGTAACCAAACTCGTACCAATCAGTTTAAATCAAGGTTCATACCACTTAATTTGGTTTTGAATCATTAAACCACCGATTTTCAACCAATAAATATATATACAACATGTAAGCACCCCATTTTTGTCATCCCTAGCAAACATAGTCTACTCGATGTGTAGACAACAAAGTACAGGGAAGATGTGTGAAAAATAAAAAAAATACAGAGGAGGTGTGTGAAAATAAGGGAAAGTACAAGGGAGGTGAATGTAACTATCCTTTAAATCCGACGTTCGATCAATCCCTACATGCTCGCTATAGTGTTCTGAGTCAAACCCATTGCCGTAGTGAATTTCCATTAACTAACAACCAAAGGTAAAAGTTAAAATTTTAATACCTAAAATATCCAAATGGCTAAGTTAACGGACCATTTTACCCCCTTAAATGTTACCTAAAAAAACTGTTAGTGTCAAGAAATCTTATAAGTCAGTTAATATTTAAGAGGGGTAAAATGGTCCGTTAACTTAACCATTTAGGTATTTTAGGTATTAAAATTTTAATTTTTACCTTTGATCGTCAATTAATGAAAATTCAATAATAGACTGACTTTTTTTATAATTTATTTTGATTTAAAGGGGATGTCTTTATAATTGTTTGAAAAATTTGGGATGTATGTGATTTAAGAGCAAACTACAAGGGAACAATACCAATAATTTTCTCAAAAAAAAAAAAACACGGTCAGTAGTTTCAAACACTCACAAAAAGGTAAAGGGGTAATTCAAAAATAATAAGTGATTTTTGTATTTTAAAAGAATAATTGTCTGTGTCAATAACTAACGTCTGTTGGAAGTGCACTTATGTGGTATAAATTTGATTTTTTTTTTGAAAGAGGTCCGTGTAAGTCGAAAGGATCACGATAGTCATGTATAGCAAATGAATTGTCAAGGAAAGGTCCACATAATTTTCTCTATATAATATATACCTATCTTAAGCCTAACTTTCTTTCCATAAATGAGTGTTCACCTTTGTAAATCATCTATTATCGTCTTTTTAGTTTCTCCCCCTCGCACCGATCGAGTAATAACATAAAATCAGTTCATGGCCTTAGCATACGTTTAGTTCGTATGAGAGCGAGAGGAGCAAAGGGACTAAAGACTTGGTTAACAGACCAGGATCATAGAACGGGCATTTTATGAGTGGATGAGTACAAAGTGATTGAAAACTTGGTAAGACTGGCTGGCTCTCTCCACTGTCCACACGCATTGGAGACTATCCGGATGCCAAAAGGAAGGGGGGGAGGTTCAACCAACGAGGAATCATAACAAAGAAGGGCTGCAGGCGATTGGACAGGTTGGACAGATTGTGCAAGGTCAGTATACATGATTTAGGGGGGGTTGAAATCGTCTCCAATTATTGGACGCTTTAATCGTTCATCCAGTGATTGCAGTTAATCAGACACACCTACCAATGTATTGATAGATGCGTTCAGTTAACTCCAATCACTGGATTGATAATTGGAGCCTCTAATAATTAAAGACGAATTGAACTCATTTAAATGATCGTCATGCAGAGAGAGGAGGAAGGTCTGCAGGCGGGTGGACAGGTAGGACTGGAAGAGAAGCAGGGGAGGGGATACTTGGGTTTATGACGCGGGGATTTTGTGAATTTGTCAAAGTCCTGCTCTTTTGAGATACGAGAACTTAATAGTGGACAAAGCAAAAGAAGTCACATCAGCAGGTTGCAATCTAGTGCTTCGAAACTATTCAGGTATACTAAAATACCTAAAACACACTATTAGGTTAGGTTACATTTACGCCATGCTTTCAAATTATCATTGCGGGCCTGATGCTGATTGGATTGGTTGCCTGATAATCAAAGATCTACCAATGATGCTGCATTTTTTTAGAACCCAATCTTGTGTCTAGAGTTCGAAAAAGCAATCCGCGGTCCTTCGCTCCAACACCGAATCTGAGTATCAGGGACTTGCTAACGGTAGTGCTGAGGTGACATGGTTATAACAATTATTGCAAGAGCTTCGTATTGGATCTCCCACTTTTTCGATTCTATGATGTGATAACTTGGCGCCACATACTTGTCAGTTAATCCTCGCTTTCAGGCACTTAATTACCAAAGATGTAGCTTTTGATTTTCATTTCGTACGTGAAAAAGTCTGTGCCAAAGAATTGGAGGTTCGGTTTCTCTCCACCAAAGACCAATTAACTAACGTTCTCACCAAACCGTTATCCACACAACGGTTTGCTACGCTCATTGGCAAACTCATTGGCAAACTCACCGTACAAAGCTGCTGTCCGGTTCGTTTGAGATGATAAGATTCAAGAGTCATCGGATCGGATCTGACCGAACGATCCACCGAATGATAACAATGAAGATTCCCACATGCGATAACATTGCATGTGGTTACGTCAATATGTGGATGAGGCTTCAACCTAGTCTTGCATGAAGATACGTCTTCGTCGGTTGCAAAATAGCCCTGTATAAAGACATGTAACCTACTTACATGTTTAACTCACTTACTTTATCTCGAGTCCGGATCACATGCGGGTAGTAATAACTCTCCTTGGATGTGTCCCCTTGAGTTAACGATGCTAACTTCGTTAATTAAATAAATTTTATTTTTTATTTCATTTTTTTCAAGTAATTGATTTGATGAATTAGAAATCATGGTTTTTAATGATAAGTAAACTTATTAAAAATAAATCTTTTTAATTAGTTAAATAAATTTTATTTTTTATTCTATTTTTTCAAGTAATTGATTTGATGAATTGACAATCATGGTTTTTAATGGTAAGTAAATCTATTAGAAATAAATCTTTTTAATTGCATTCTTATTTTAGAATTAACTTAATAGATTTGATAAAACTCCAACGATTTTTTAATTTGTTTCTTTTTTTCTTTTTCTTTTTTAATGTCTATTTTCTTTTATCGATTCAAACGGGAAGAATCGAAAGATGAACATCATTATTCTCTTTCCTTTATTCAGGAATAAATCGGTTGAATGATTTCTGAGGCTTTCAAAAAGATACTTAGCATTGGTACTCTATTGTAGGAAAAATGAATTCATCCCGAAAAGAGGGTACATCATCTCTTGCAAAAAATTTATTTATTTTCAATTGATTAAGATCTGGACAGTGAAGTATGAATCATGAAGTGATAAATACGACTATCACAGTGAAGTGAGGTCATTGAACTACGAAATGATGTACAAGGAGAATCCCATCTTGATTGACAAACCAGACATGATTAAAAAAAAAAAAAAGATTTAATTATTTTAATGATGGAATACATTACATCCACTACAAAACCCAACATACAAAACTCCTAACATTTCCCTATGGTGATAAAATTTTGAAACTTCTTGATTAAAACTCGGCCAACCAGTGGTCTCATGTTTAAAGATGTTCATCTTTCAATTCTTCCCATTTAAATTAGAAAAAAAAAAAAAAAAGATTTTAAATCTACTCGTTTAACTTAATGATAAAATAAGAATGCAATTAAAAAGATTTATTTTTAATAGATTTACTTACCATTAAAAATCGTGATTGCCCATTCACCAAATCAATTACTTAAAAATATGAAATAAAAATAGAGTTTATGTAAGGAAAGTTAGCATCCTTAACTCAAGTGATGGAACTCCTTTTATCACCTATCTCTCCATGAAATAAGGAGACGGTTTTGTAACCAATATACATCTACTTATAGTAATACAATCTAATGCTAGATTCAATATTGAGAAACCGTGAATTCATTCAATCTCAAAATCTTTCACCTAAGAAGGGGAAAGATACGTCCCTGGCCCTTAGATTTTTTTTTCCTCTTTCCTCCCAGCAGATTTACGTAAAGATCGATGCTAATTCGATGTTGAGATCGGTAGAAAATTAGGGCCTACATCATCTCCTACCTTGGAAAACCCAAGAGGTTCAGGCGACAGACGGATTCAAATCGTCTCATCCCTGAGATTTGGGAGGCGTGGCGACGACCCCACTAGATGATCGCTATGTGGGGGTCGGATGAATCCGACCCCTCCGTTCTAGCCGACACTCTTTTGTCGGCTTGGCTTGTCGGCTCGAACGGAGGGGTTAGATTCATCCGACCTCCACATGGCGATCATCCAGTGGGGTCGCCGCCACGCCTCCCGAATCTCGGGGATGAGACGATTTGGATCCGGCGACAGAGCACCAGGGAAAGAGGACTGAACCTACTATAAAGGGGCTGCGGAAGGAGGCGGAAGATCTATCGGGGAGATAGAACCTTGGATCTAGCTACTCTATCTCTACCCTATATATCACAAAAGATTCAAAGAGAGCCTTTCCCCTCAAACGGTATCCCTCAAACTTGCATAGCAGATAGGAACACTGATCTAAGTAACAACATTCAAATTAGTTGATGGCTCTTCACCTCTTTTAAAATTGAAACTTTGAATTTCACTTGTCAAGGATTGAATTTGGATTTGAAATACTATTACACATTTGAAATTTATAATCTACAGTTCATGTTGATTATATGCCTCGATAATCGTCTACTAGGCTCTGTCTATTAATACCCATTACTAATCTATACCCTGTATGACAACAGAATCAAAAGGAACCTTTCAATCGCATAACAACATTATACACAGATGGCGAATTTCCCTAAAGATGGTAAGAAGTTTTGCAGTGGGATTTACTTTCACTCAATCTCTACTGTCTTCTTTTTTTTTTCGTCAAATTTAATTGCTTTCATATCATATTCTGCAGAATTGTCAAGAACAATAAGAGATGAACCTCCAACACACTTCACACTTAAGATTAAATCATTTTCCTTGATCTCAAACACCTCACTTGAAAGATACGACTCTGGCAATTTTGAAGCCGGTGGCTACAAATGGTAATTATTTTAACTTTTCACATTTCATTTTTTTCCCTGTTCAGTAGCTTGTGAACCCTATTAAAAACACATAATTCCTGGGTTGCAGGAAACTGTGGCTCTACCCAAATGGAAACAAGGATAGGAATGGGGAAGGCCACATCTCTCTCTGGTTGGAAATGGTAGAAACAAATTCCTTCCCTACAGGTTGGGAGGTGCATGTCTTGTTCAGGTTTTTGGTGCTTGACCAACTTAGGGATAATTATTTGGTCATCCAAGGTGGATATTTTTGCAACTACATTTCTCAAATTTCTTTCATTCTAAGTTGGTTTTTTTTTTTTTTTAATTCCTATGACAAGGAATAAATCTAACCGATCATCGTCTTCATCCGCAATTCCTTGTTTTATTGACAATGGTGGATAAAACCCTGCATAAATTCTGCCCAAGACACTACACGACTACTATTATAATATTGGTATAAGCGAACCTAGCTGTGTCCAGATGTGCTTAGAATATTCTAGGAGAATAGACACGTAATCTCTTACTCCCGTAACTATAAGACGAACTCAGACAGTTGCGTTTTGTTAAGGAAATAATAATTGTTGTAAAAATACCTTGTTTTCTTTCGGTTTCTTCATGTTTTATATGTATAGTCATGTAGAAACACTGTGATATATGAGTAGATGCAAGTGGAACATCAAGAAGATTTCGTGCAACAAAGACTCAATCTGGGTTCGACAGATTGATTACCCTGAAAGAATTCAATGACGTCCTTAATAAGGGATACTTGGTCAATGACACTTGTATGTTTGGAGCTGAAGTTTTTGTCTACAAAGAAAGTATTACAGGCAAAGGGGAATGTCTGTCGATGAAATCCGAACCTCAAATTTGTAACTATACTTGGAAAATAGAGAAGTTCTCTGAATTGAATAAGGAATTATATTCATCTGAAGTGTTCATTGCTGGTGGTCATAAATGGTAACAATATCTTCTTCCACCATTTTTATAATTTACACTAAACTAAATTTTTATATTTTACACTAAACTAAAAGCTGTAGTCTGACTGTTAATTGTTGGTTTCAGGAAAATAAATCTCTGGCCCAAAGGCTCTTCTGAAGAGAAGGGGAAAAGTCTTTCTTTGTTCTTGGTATTTGATGATTTAACAACAATTCTTCCCGGCCGAGGAGTGTATGTGGAAGCACAATTGCGACTAGTGGACCAAATCAATGGCAAGCACATGGAATCTAAACGTGAGTTAATAGTATTGAAACCGTTAGTTTGACATTCTCCATTACCATTAGCTCCTTCTCAATCATTTCTTTTACATCTCAATCATTTCTTTTACATCTCAATCATTTCTAAGGAATAAAAACAAAATTTGGAAGCAATTATGGCTTTATTCATTTTCTTGTACCCAAATTCATGACTATTTGTTTTTGGGTGCAGTGCAGACTTGGTTTAAAAACTCTAAAAACTCTAATAAGGATTGGGGTTGGAGAAAGTTCCTACCTTTCAGTAGTTTCTTAGATCAATCAAAGGGCTACTTGGTGAAAGATGTCTGCATCATTGAAGCATACCTTCCATTCATTGGAGCAATTGAGAAACTATCTCCAAAATCTAAATGAGAGGAATATATTTTGCTGAACTCCTGTTAGAAGATATTACAGCAGGGTTTAGGAAGAATCTGCTTATGAAGATGAACATTTGACAAGATTTATTACGATACTGAAAATTTTGTCTTTATGGTAATCTGGTTGAAAGTTTTGTAGTTGTTTCCTGTCGGCTTTATGCTTTGCACATTAAAGAACAATGTTTAGCTAGACTTCACATTCCAGAATGGATCATCATTTTTTTTTTTCCTTAACTATTCTATGATCCAAGATCAAGATCAAGTATGCATAACAAACACTGTTCCTTATATTTTGTTTACGATTTATTCGAACAAAATGTTCGAGGATTTGGGCAATAGTGTAAGGACATATGGCTGATACGATTAAAGGGAAAAAAAATTAAAACCTAATGAAAAAAGTGAATCAGTTTGGTATCAAAGTCGATCGAAACTTATACGAATCAGCCAATACAATCCATTCAGTGTTTCCAAGGTGGCCTGGCTTATAATTCTTTATGGACCTTGAATGTTGTAATAGCCTAATTTGTTTGATCCGTATAGACTAGATAGAGAGAGAGCGAGAAACATCTCTTACAAAATAATCCGAGGGATCACATGAGATAGAGAAGTTCTATGAATTGAAGAAGGAATACTTCAATTTCTCTTATTATGTAAAGAAGGAATCCTATTTCTGGTGGTTAGAATTGGTAACAATATCTTCTTTCATCATTTTACACTTTACACTTTACACTTTACACTGAACTAGAAGTTGAATTCAGAAAACGGAAAAAACCTTTCTTTGTTCTTAGAGTTATGATTTAACAACACTTCTTCCCGATCGAGGATTGTACGTGGAAAGACCCAAACCTATCTGTTGGTTAATTCAGAGCCAGCCACCTAACTGCAGTCTTGACTTTCGGCCAAACTGGAAAAACCCAAACCTATCAGTGAAACATAAAAGCTCAAAGCTCTTCAGGAATGGGAATGCAGTACTAAATGAACTCAGAGAACGGAGGTTGAAACTGTCGGACTTTATTTTGTAATTGTTGGCAAATGGACCAAGTATGATGAGAGAGAATGTCAGTATACCCCACTATGTTGTGGCAGTGTTTCTGGTGAAGTGGCAGAGATACTGGTAGAGAGAGAATGTCAGTGTGCCCCTGATGGTGAGGCAGTGTTTCAGGTGATGTGACAGTGATACAGGCGATGTGATAGTGTTTATGGTGTTATGGTTTCTTTAGAAGAGAGAGAACAAGGAGAGAGAAAGAAAAGAGAGAAAATAATGGGTGGGACCCACTATGTTTTCCCAAGTTGTGGCATCTTCAGAAGAGAGAGAGATTGAAGAGAGAGAAAGAAGAAAGAGATTGATGAGAGAGACAATGGTGGGACCCACTGTGCTGAGGTGGCATGCCACCATGGCCCCAGCTTGGTCGAGGCCCGTGGCACCGCAAGCAGCAGCCATGCAGCACCACAGGCAACAGCAGTAGCATCATGGCATGCCACAGCTGCTGCCCACAGGCCATGCCACATGCAAGCTGCAAAGCCACCTAGCAGTAGCAGGTAACATGCCCAGCGCAAGCCACAGCAAGGCATGCCACAAGCCATGGCCGCCGCGCATGCTGGCTCGCATTGCATGCACGCGCGCACATGGCGTTGCCCATGGCCTTCCCCTCGCAAGCCGCAATTGATGCCCACCACATGTTCGACTGATTTCCAGGAGAGAGAAAAGCTCTCTGGAAATCAGCCCTAAACTGATACTCAAGCTCATGCCTCAGTTACAGAGGTCATTTAATTTAAATCCAGGGGTATTTTTGGTAGTGGAAAAATCAAAAGATGTGAAATCGGCCGATAAGAAAGAGCCACGCATGCGAGATTCTCATCTGGTGGCTCTCAAAAGTGTGGGCTAACATGCATCTCAGCCGACGCAATCTGATCCTCCGGCGACAGTTTTTATTGGCTGGAAGCAACGCAATATGTTGCGCTGCGTTACATGAAACAATACCCTTTATTCGGTGTTGCACGAGTTTGGTATAGCGGCGGTGAAGATTCCAATCTAAGGCTCTCTGTTAAATCCGATTGCGCTTGACGTCATTATGACAATCGAACGGACATCGCTCAATCCCGCTTTTTCATCTCGATCCAACGGATTTCATTGGAGATTCTTTCTCCAGCCTATCAGAAGTCGACAGCGTCGACTGACGTGTCAGCGTCGGCCTTGCTTCGGTACTCCACAGGTGCACAAATTGCTTACAAAAGATGTCATTTCAAATAAATTTATTGGCCCTCACTGTTTTGGCCATAACTCGGCCATCCAATATCCAAATCGGATGGTTCAAGTTGCTCTGAGCTTATTTTTGAAATGCCTATCCATTGAGACTAGTTGGGTCTTTGTGAGATGTGCTGAAAATCGAAAAGAGGGGTTTTTTGAAGCCAAAAGAGAGGGTTTTAGGTTTTTGGAGTTTGGAATCACCAACCAACCTCTCCATGGTTCATTAATGAAGACTTAGATGCTCATGAGAGGTTGGTAGAGCCATTAATGTTCACTAATGGTGATTGTGAGGCTATGAGAGGGAGAATGAAGCTTGTTGGTAAGGAGATGCTTGAAGAATCAAGTTCTGTTAATGGTGGTTGGTTTGTGAGATGATGTGTTGAGCAAAAATTGAGAAAAATAGCTTAGAAGAGGAAGAAGAGGGTTTTTGTGTTCTTATGCTTATGGGTGAGCATTCAACCACCCACCAACCTCACTTTTGTTCGTTAATGATGCTTTGAAGTGTTGAGAGAGGTTGGTGGAGCTTCACTGTGTATTCATGGTGATTGTGTGATTGTGAGAAGAAAATAGATGTTTATGAACAAGGGTTTGCCTGAGGAACTGAGTTTTCCCAACATTGGGAATTGTGGGAGATTCTATTGAGCCGCTGGAAGCATCAAAGTCATCACCAAATGTCTGGAAGCTATGGTTGTAAGATTCTCTTACTTTGTAATTATTCATTGCTTTCAGTATATGTATGCTAGTTTTAGGTGATTATGTTGAATGCCTAGCTAGTGGGGAAAAATTGTAGGGCATCATTATGAGCCCAAAATTGTTATTATTTGCTTCCCTTGGGTGCGGGTTAAGCGTTGTGTGTGCAGCGTGTGCTGAGCACTGGCAGTCATAGCCTGAATCCTGACATTGTTATGCCCTCTCAGTTTTATACTGGGAAAACACAGGGTTCACATTCTTGTCTAGTTAAAGACTAAAAGTCGAGTATTGAGTATATACGGAGCTCATCGGGCATTACTCCTTGGACTAGCCATCACATACTGTGATGGTGAACCACGTATATCCTATGTTGTGGATTGTTACTTTTCTGTCCATTGTAAAGTGCGTGGAATGAATTACAGGATGAGTGTGCAAATCTCGTAGACCTGGCCACTGCTGAGTGTTGGGTGCTTGAAAATTGATGTGAGCCATTAATGGAGGTTATATGAGCTTGTATGAACTGTGGGAAGTTCTAAAAGAGAGTTAAATGTTGTTTTATATGTTGGTTTTTCCACCATCCATCAAGAAGCTTAGTGAGACTCCATTGGTTGTATTGAAAGCTTGAAAGTTGATTTTGAGCACCCATGGAGATTGTGTAAGCTTGATTAAATCTTACAAAAGACTTTAATGGAGTATTGAAGAATGTGTTGGTGTCTTTGAAGAAGAGAGAGAAAGAAAGTGTGACCTATGTATATGCAATGAATTAAAGATTTCAGTGGACTTCGAAACTATGTCGGGTCTCACAGAGACATCCCAGAGTCTTTCCAGAGTACTAGAAAAATGCCAGACAAGGATTGTAAGCCTCCTAACCCTGTATGAATTGATTGTTTGATTCTTGTACTCATTATATGCTAGCTATAGGTGATGAATGATAAATACCTAACTAGTCTATGCTAAAATTGTAGGGCATTGTTATGAGTCCCAAAATTATTATTGTTAGCTTTCTATAGGTGCGGGTTAAGTGTGATGTATGCAGCGTGTGCTAAACACTGGTACTTGATACCTAAATTGTAAGCACATTTGTACCCTCCTAGTTTTATGTCGGGTAAACTGGGTGTATGTACTCCCTGTTGTATGTACAGCTAAAAGAAACATATTGAGTATATACGGAGTCCATAGGGCATTACTCCGTAGACTAGCCATCACACACTGTGGTAGTGAACCACGTATATCTTGTGTGGACTGTGTTTATTTTGTATCTTATGAAGTGTGTGGAATGGCTTGCAGGATGGGTGTGCACAACATGATAGACCTGGTCACTCTGTGATAACGAGGTGGTTGTGTATACGACTGTATATTTGTGATTGTTTCTGTGGTAGTGTTGTTGTGGCCAGTGAATGAGGTGTCAGCTTTGAGCAGCGTTGGTCTTCAAGGAATTATTGAGAAGGATTTTTGAAGACACTGATTCAACTCTCTCTCTCTCTCTCTCTCTCTCTCTCTCTCTCTCTCTCTCTCATTCAATATCATCCTTTGATCAACAATTACTTGGTCATTCAATCACCTACAGGTTTCTGGTGTTTGACCAACTTAGGGAGAATTACTTGGTCATTCAATCATGGAGGATATTTTTGCATTAGCTTTTGTCATATTCATAAGTTGTTTATTTTCTCAATTTCTTATAACAAATCTACCAGAACTTTTTCTTGGTCTTCAATTATTTGTTTTACATAGTCATCCTTGTGGAATACCAAGAAGGAATACCAAGAAGATTCCGTATAACAAAGATTCAATCTGAGTACGACAGATTCATTACTCTGAAAGAATTCAATGACCCTACTGAGGGATACTTGGTCAATGACACTAGTATGTTTGGAGCTGAACTTTTTGGGCACAAAATGAAAGTGGAATGTCTATCGATGACAGCCGGAACTCTTTGTAATCATACCTGGAAGATAGAAAAGTTTTCTGAATTGGATTAGGATTCCTATTTCTCTGAAGTGTTCATTTTGGTGGTCATAATTGGTACCAATATCTTCTTCCACAATTTTTAAATTTTATACTGAATTAGAAGCTGAAGTTTGACTGTTAAATTATTGATTTCAGGAAAATAGACCTCAGGCCCAAAGGCGCTGGAGAAGAGGAGGGAAAAAGCATTTCTGTGTTCTTGGAGTTTGAATGATTTAGCAACCCTTCTTCCCGGCCAAGGAGTTGTATGTGGAAGCAAAATTGAGAGTAGTAGATCAGATCAATGGCAAGCATGTGGAAGGTAAACGTGAGTTAGTAATGCAATTATAGATTGATTTATTTTCTTTTACCACGAAATCATTTTGATTTGTTTTCGGTTTCAGTGCAGAGTTGGTTTAATGACTCCTGTAATGCTTGGGTTCGCATAAAGTTCCTATCTCTCATTAGTCTCAAGGATCAAACAAACGATTACTTGGTGAAAGATGTCTTCATCATTGAAGCGCACCTTTTATTCATTGGAGCAATTGAGAAACTCTTCCAGGCCAGTATCAAAATGAGGAAATATTGTTGTTGACCTCCTGTTAGACAACATTATATCTATCTTCTGGTAGAATGTGCTTAAATTATAAACACTAACGCTTGACAAAATTTATTATGATATCAAAGATTTTGTTGTTATGGTACTCTGTACAAAACTTTTCTTTGGTTCCTCTGTGTTGTTATTGAACTTTGAATTTTAATTACAATTTACAAGATAATTAATGGGAGAGTTCACCCTCGTGAATTGTTTAGGAAGAATCTTCTTATGAACATGAATGTTTGACAAGATTTATTATGACACTAAAAGTTTTGTTTTTATGGTACTCTGGTCAAAACTTTTGAAATTGTCCTTGTGGGTTTAATGCTCTGCACATTAAAGAACAATGTTCAGCTAAACTTGGCATTTCCAGAATGGATCATGATAATTTTTTTTTTTTCTTAATTTAAACTATCTTTGGTATAGTTTATATTTAAGTTTATGAATTATTTATAACAAATCATTTATGAGAATAAATTATAAGGCATAAATAACAACAGTTTGATATCATTAGACATAAAAAAGTAATAGTAAATTATCATAATAATGATAAATACCTTTTAACTTGTTTGTAGATTTTAGATTATAGTAATTTATTTTAAATATAAATATATATCATAAATTATACTAAACAACTACATATGTCATAATGTATTATATAATTAAGAATACATAATTTTATAATACATCTCAAAGAGACCCCTATTATATGATCCAGGATCAAGGATGCATAACAAACACTGTTCGTTATCTTTTGTTTACAATTTAATCGAACAAAAATGTTTGAGGATTTGAGTAATAGGGTAAGGCCAAATGCCTGATACGATTAAAAAATAATAATAATAATGAAAAAAGGAAAGTTCACAAAAAAAAATAAAAAGGGGAAGTGGATTGATATCAGTTGGTCGAGACTAATATAAACTGGCCAACACGATCGATTCAATGTTTTGAAAGGTGGCTTGGCTTATAATTCTTTACAGGCCTTGAATATTATAATAGCCTAATTTGATCCATATAAACTAGATTGTTAAAGCAAGAGACATCATTATGTTGGGAGTTTTTTTTTTTTTATTAAAAACAAAGATTATATTGAAAAAAAACACAGCAATTACCAAATAGTTTTGGGATGAAAATTTTACATTCTACATTACTAAATATCTTTGATTCAATCTGGGTTAGACAGATTCATTACGCTGAAAGAATTCAATGACCCAACTAAGGGATACTTGGTCAATGACACCTGTATGGTCGGAGCTGAAGTTTTTGTCTACAGAGAGAGTCATACAGGCAAAGGGGAATGTCTGTCGATGACAACCGGATCTCTCACTTGTAACCATACTTGGAAGATAGAGAAGTTCTCTAACATGAATAAGGAACGTCATTATATGAAGTGTTCTCAATCTGTTACGAGGGAATCCCATTTCTCTCAAGTGTTCACTGCTAGTGGTTATAAATGGTTCCAATATCTTTTTCCACCAGTTTTACATTTTATACTGAACTAGAAGCTGAAGTCTGAATGTTAAATTGTTGATTTCAGGAAAATAAAAATCTGGCCCGAAGGCAATGGCGAAGAGAAGGGAAAAAGCCTTTCTTTGTTCTTGGAGTTGGATGATTTAACAACACTTCCCGGCCAAGGATTGTACGTGGAAGCACAATTGCGAGTAGTGGACCAGATCAATGGCAAGCACAAGGAATATAAACGTGAGTTAGTACTATTGAAGGCGTTAGTTTGCCATCTCCATTACCATTAGCTCGCTAAGGCTTTGTTTGGTTGCAGGGGGAATTGAAGGGAAACGAAGGGAAGTGAAATTTTTTAATTTTAAATGAAAATTTTTATAATTATAATACAACATGATTGTCTAAATTACCTATAACATATTTAATAATGACATTTATAAGATGTAAAATTTATATCCTTTTCAAATGGGAAGGATTTTGATGCAAAGTGAAGTGTAAGTTAATAACTAAATATAGAATAATTTGGAATTAATTAGTTATATACTAATTTGATAGCATGTATTGTAATCATACAAGAGTTTTCATTTAAAGTTTAAAAATGTTTCTTCCCTTCAATTCCTCTTGCAATTAAACAAAGCCTAAATATTTATTTAAATTTTAACATCTTTATTTGTCTTCGGTTGCAGTGCAGAAGTTATTTAATGAATCATGTAATAGTTGGGGTCGCGCAGACTTCCTATCTCTCATCAGTCTCAAAGACCAATCAAAGGGTTACTTGGTGGAAGATGCATGCATCATTGAAACACACATTCTATTCATGGGAGAAATTGAGAAACTGCCCCAAAATCCGAATAAAAGGAATAGGCTTGGGACCTCCGTATCTGTTTATGACTTAGGTTTTATGACTTAGGTTACTCAGCTGGATCTGTTATATGAGATTATAGCAGCATTTAAGAAGAATATGCTTATAAACATGAATGCTTGATTCCATTTTTTAGTGATATATTATGTTATTGAATTTCATTGTTATGGTACTCAGGCCAACTTTTGTAGCTGTTTCATGTTGCCCTTAAGCTGAACAAAGTTCAGAATGGATCATGTTTCTCTCAATGCATTACATGATCCAAGAACGACAATGCATACCAAACACTGATCTTGTTGTCAGAATACGAAATTGTCAACTTCCAATAGATTTCGGAATTGTTAAGCTACAGGAGGCATCAGAAGTAGTTACCACTTCTCCATTAGTATACCTAATTAATCAATTGTGTTGCCCAGCAGAGGAATAAATATTAAGGTCACAGCTTCAATTAGCAAAAATAAAGAAAAATATTTTTTTTTAACTAATTCTGAATTTAAAAACTTTGCTTCAATTACTGAAGCAACCATCGAATTATAGATTGGAATTTTATTAAAATTGGGTTTTTCTAGTTGTAGTAGTTCTAGTTATAACAACATATTATAAGATCTTTTCTCGGTCAAATTTATGTCAATCCCAAATGAAATACGAAATCTATCCTTGTATATTGAGATTTCCATGATGGCCCAATGAATATACATTAAAGAGAATCAATCATCTATTCAGCTGTACATTAACATGGTTCAATGCGACTTTTTAGTTTATCTCGCTCACACCGATCGAGTAACAACATCAAAATCAGTCATGACCTTAACGTAATTTTAAAATTTTTTATGATAAAAAAGAAATTTATTTATTCAAATAGGAGGCAAAAGCCACAAAACACAATTAGGCACAATGCCCTATTAAAAATGAAGTCAGTAATACCGTTTTGCTCCTTTAAAATAAACCTAATAAACCTACAATTACAACTCTGAAAATATGATTTTAAATGAAATACATCATCAAGCATAAGAGATCAAGCTACCTCTTGATTATCAGATTCTACAATCAAACACTGAACTACTGAACATCATTAAATAAATAAATAAATAAATAAATAAATAAAGTATATAAATCTCCCTTGTATTTAAATTAAAAGACATCAACAAACCTAATAAACCTACAATTACAACTCTGAAAATATGATTTTAAATGAAATACATCATCAAGCATAAGAGATCAAGCTACCTCTTGATTATCAGATTCTACAATCAAACACTGAACTACTGAACATCATTAAATAAATAAATAAATAAATAAATAAAGTACATAAATCTCCCTTGTATTTAAATTAAAAGACATCAACATCTCCTGTCATGTTTAGAAAGACACAAACATCCCTCAATTGAAAAATTCATGTCACTTAACTACCTTCTGTTACAATAAGAAAGAGACAGTAATTGCTGATGTCATATGAGCCAATTTCTAATAATACCCATACTACCCTTATGTATGATAAATTAGAAGTTTACCCTTGCCTCTAAAAAACTAAAAACCTCTTCTGCTTCAACCTTCAGCAAATACCATTGCAACTTTCATCCCTAGAAAACCCACACTCAACCATGAACCATGAACCATGAACCATGAACCTTCGACCTACGACTAATTTGAAATGGTTAGAGTATTGAGATCAGAGTTAATAAATTCCGCTGAAATTGAAATCATCAGGTCTTATAGGGAACGAACGGAATTCGTTAAAATCTAAGAAACTTTTTTTTCTTCAATTTTTCATTTTCTCTCCTGTTTTTTCATAATTTCTATCCACTGATTCATGATGATGAAAATAACAATTTCTGCAACCTTCAACCCACTAATGACAATTTCTGAAGAAATATTCTAATATTCTAACCATCTCCACGATAGCTCATCACATGTGAATCTGTGATAATGAATGTATCCAGTAATTCAGTCTCATTTATCGCTCATGAGCTTTGCTCCTTAGAAGCCCTTGTCGAACGATGCAATAGAGCCACGCCGCGAAGTTGGTCTCGTGGCCAGTTCCGTAATCAATTCCCTGACGATTTCTGCTCCAGTCCAAGCATCTATTGAGTCTAGTGGAGTCCAGTAGACTGAAATGTCTCCAGAAGATGCAGAAATTGTCAAAATCTGGGTGTGTTTTTGTTGTGGGAAATCGATTAGTGGATTGCAAATGTCAAAATCTGGGTGCTGTGGGAAATTGATTACTGAGTTGCAGGTTGCAGAAATTGTCATTTTCCAACCCAACTTGAGTGGGAATCAAATCAGCAATCCTCAAAATTCCGTTGTTATGAACCTTCGGCCTGCAACCCACACCAACACCAATCGTCAAAATTTCGTCGGAAGAGTGGCGGGTTTATCGGGAAGAACAAGGGAATTTTTTTTTTTTTTTTTACTTTCTTTTGCTCCTATCACTCTGTTTACAGCCTTTCAGGATTTTAAGCGACCCTTCAGGTTGAATCGATTTTGACATCCAACTTAACCAAGGTGACCTAAAGAGAGATGTAACCATCCGAGTTCGTTTTCCTCCTTCGTTTGAAATGAAATGAGAATGTGAATCCCTCCGGATCGCTTTCCCCCTTTTTCTTCGTTTCTCTCTTTCTCTCTCTTCAAAGTAGCTCTTGAAAATGGTTCCAAGCTCTGTCAACTATTGCTTCTTCGCTTTCGCTGTTACACCGAACAAGGACCTTGAACAGGGATAGGGACGTATGATTACAATGGATTTCTTCTTCCTTCTCACCATTTCAGATTTTTTTTTCCTTCAACGGTAGAACGGCAGAGAAGAAGTAAACGGTAAATCTCCCCTCACCTTTTTAAGGAGAGGATTTGAATACAATAAAAGTTGGTGTCTTTTAGCCCAACTAAACGCTTTTTTTTTTTTCAATATATATATTTTGCTTAGGGTTTTCATTTTATCAATATGTCGACTTTGAGGGAAAGCGAGAGGAGCAGCAGTACTCTCTGGCGATTGCACTGCAAGCCCCAATTGCCCCGGCGATCCAGCACTCCAGGGAGGCAGCCATTGTCACGACTCAGGTAAGGTGCCTCATGTTCTCTTCGACTCTCCTCGCCCCTGTTCTCTCTGGCAGTAAGAACTTACTTAACTTGTTCTCCTTCGTATATGATATCTCTTGTTAAAGAAAGATTTCAGGAATTCTAACCATCCAATCCCTAGATCAGGCTTACGATTCCATTGTTGATTTATCGAGGTCTTCAATTTGAACATTTTACTTGTTTCCATGTATATCCGCCTGTCTGGTTCTATTTTTTCTTAAATGAATTATTTTGTATAGTGCCTGTACTTCACACCTCCCCTGTTTGTCTAATCCCAACTCAAAATCTCCATACTTGCAAGACGAAATCGAATCTTCTTGTAAGCTTAAATGAATTACTGTACATGATCGTGGTTTTCCGGCAATGGAAAGGTTTCCCTGCTCGAGTAGGCTTTCCA
This sequence comes from Protea cynaroides, assembly GCA_028583415.1. Taxonomy (NCBI): domain Eukaryota; kingdom Viridiplantae; phylum Streptophyta; class Magnoliopsida; order Proteales; family Proteaceae; genus Protea; species Protea cynaroides. Next base: position 89,215,035 of record CM053274.1, read on the forward strand.
ATCACCAAGAAAACAGTAGTAGCCTAAAATGAACTCTGTTTGGATATATCCATCAATAAATCAAGTGAAAGCATGACAATTCCACTTTTAAGTTTTTCGAACCCAAGCATTCAGGCCACTTGAATTCATACATAATCTTGCATTCAATGCACTTCTGAGTATAAAAAAGATGGTATAGAAAGACTGATAGCACTTCAAAAGAAAATATGCTCTATTCCTACCATTTATATAATGGTAATTGATTGATAATAAGAAATAAGTACAATAAATATTAATAATGGACATTCTTCAATTTTAGGAAATGAATCATTCTCAAATCCATCTATTTAGGAAATGAATAATTCTCAAATTGATCTGAAACCAAACTTTATTTAAAGTCTGATTTTTTATTGAATTTTTAAATCATTTTACGTATCATTCTTAATTATTCTCCTTCCAAAATAGTTACTGAGTTGAAATTTGCTAATTATGGTCTCTACACTATATATGACAACAGAATCAAAAGGGCCCTTTCAAACGAGTAACAACATTATACCCACTAAACACACAAAATTCTTGCGTTGCAGGAAACTATGTCTGTACCCAAAGGAAACAAGGATAGAAATGGGGAAGGCCACATCTCTCTCGGTTTAGAAATTGTAGAAACAGATTCCCTAGCTCCAGGTTGGGAGGTGAATGCCTTGTTCAGGTTTTTTTAGCAACCATGGAATAGCAAGTTGAGCAACAGGATTTTTCTGGAATTATATGTTAAATTCTCCACATCCATCAAATTATTATTTTTTTCAAAATAAAAACCTATGAGTACTCCAAAAATATTTATAATAAGCAGGAACCCAAATTAATCCAGAATCAAAACTCCTACGTTAATTGTTCCTCTGTCAATTAGGAAGAACACAATGATAAAGAGAAACAAATATAATTAACTTCTGTTTAAACAAGAGACGAAAATAAAGAAATTTCAATGTCATATTAGTGATATCGAATCTGAAACAAGAATTTCTTTCTTTTACATTGAAAGAAAAGATAAAGTTTCAGAAGAGATTCGAGATAAAGCAGAGGCTTGATCATCTGATTGGCTCGTAGTAATCGGAGCGGTACCTGTCGTTGTCCGCAACTACGATCGCATAGACGGCGTAAATTATGCCTGGGATGTAACCCAACAGCGTCAAGAGCAAGCAAATGAGGAATTCACACTGCAACAAGAAAGGAATAGCAATTATTTCCTAATGAAACCTAGAAAATGCAAGATAGAAAGAAGAGAGAGAGAGAGAGAGATTCATACACTGCAACAACCATGGCGGAGGAAAACCCCCAATGGAGGAAGCAAGATCGCTATCAGGATCTCGCAGAAGATCGCTGTTCTGCTAGTCATCTTTGATTCTCAACAGCAGCACACAAGGCAAGCGAGAGAGAAGGGAGGATCGGGAATAAGAACTCTAGCAGCGGGGAACAAGTTAACAGCGAATTTCCTGACAGTTTCGCGTCATCCAAGCGATCTTGACGGTCAACAGTCTTCATCAGCGGTTTACTCGCTCAAATCAATCCAGTAAGCTGAAAAGGTATCTAAGGATAATTTCGTAATAATGCTCTCTAACTTTGCCTATTTTGAGAAATTACCCCTGTACGGATCCTTTCCTACCCACTTGCGCCGAATCCTTGCCCAGTCCCAGTGGTGTTACGGTTCGATTTCAATTTCTTGGTTCAATTCATTTTCGATTCGTGTGAAAAAGATAAAATCAAAATCGAACCACCTACTAAACAATTCAGAATGTATACCAAAATCAAGGTTTCCTGAGAGGGGAGGGAGAGAAAACATAATTAAATAATTTTAATTTATTTTTATTGACGAGAGTTAAGAATGTAGGCTTATGATTTAGAACCTGAAAAGCATTAAAATAATTTTAATTTATTTCTAAGAATACATCTCGGTTCTAACAGATTAAAGTAAGATTTTTTTTTTTAACCAAAAACAAAAAAGGTAAGAGTTTATTGATTTTAAGGGTTCCAAATTGTTTATTTTAAACAGTTCATTCTTAAAACTATAATCAAACTGTTTAACTAAAAAGGTTTCATTTTTAAAACCAAAATAAAAAAAAATCAATGATATGATAATCCTTTTTTTATTTTTCTAAAAAGGCATATTGGAAGATTAGAAGAAGGATGACGAAGAATTCAATCAAAGGTCTGGTATAATCTAAGGTCATTACCAATGGGTTTGAATCATATCCTGTTGCTGGAGTCCCTCTATCTATGGTTGAGCCGTTAGAATGTGCCCGATGAACTTCAACCGTTAGGTCACTATTGAAAAGACTGGACAACAAGAAAAGATTTTTATCCATTATCAATGAGGCAAACTAATAGAGCCGGTAGCAACAAGGAAAGGCATAACCCTCGCATCTGAAGGGCATACTCACTCTTTAATCAAGAGTGAGAGTGAGTATAATCCTGAAATTTAAATATTTGAAAGCATGCCCTACCAAAGAACCACTCTATATATTATTTATATGCCTGAAAGTAAAATAAAAATTTTAATTTCTTAAACAATTCTAAAGTAAAAAATGCTGTTAGATGAAACATTAATTGTGCTTCATGAGTTGTTAAACTTCCTTTACTTAGAATGAGTTTTAAACTATGGGCTTGAGTTAAAGATATTTAATGTTAATAAATGGATCTCGTATTGTTGGGATGGGCTTGTACTATTGGTTTAGCCTAGCAGAGGCATTCAAATTGTATTAATCTCCAACACACCTGTTTCTCGAGTGACTCGTGGCATCACTTTGCAAGAGTTTGGATCACTTGCATGTATATCTACTCTCTATGAAATCCCATCATGATCAATGTGGTTTGGGATCCACCTCTAAAGTGTGGGACCCACTGGATATAGATGATTATAGAATCCCAAAAGAAGATACAATTAAGTACATGCAGGTGAACCATTCTCACCTTGCAAGAGGCTAGTTCCAAGTTCGAGTTCTATGGCACCCACCAAAATGGATTTCGTTTGGGTCACATTCTCATGCATCTGCAATGCAGATGATTTTGTAAGCACCACCTTCAATATTGTTAGGAGTATGTTGTTCACCTTTGGATCCCAGTCAATTTCTAGACCTTGTGGCACTCTCTCTCTCTCTCTCTCTCTCTCTCTAATAAGTAAGTAGATATTTTATTAAACCTACAAAAGAGAAAACAAACAAACTGAACGATCAAAAGATGAGAGAGCAAAACATAATCAAACAAAAGAAGGATAGAAAGTAAACCCAAATACACAGCTAGGCCACCAAAAGTGGAGCCCAAATTACGACATTGACGAGAACTAAGGCCTGCGGGACCAAACGACTAATAAGGTGACACTCCAAATCCACCAATGCGGCATTGTTTTACTTCCCTATCTCTGACCCAAAAAATTGTTTGATCTTGCAACAAAGTCTTTGTTTCTAAGAGCTCCAAAAAAAAGAATACGATAATCACCCATTGTATTTGTCATCCAAGTTTGTCATCAAATCTCCATTAAAGAAGATGAACATAAAATTTATGATTTAGATTATATATGGGCCTTAGGTGAGAAGATCAAAACCTAGAGCCTTTGCATGGTTGACATACAGTACCGTAAGTGCCAACGATGAATGGTCCATAGTCCATACCATAAGGTATCTTCTAAATAATTAAGTGCTAGCTAGCTTCTACAATAATGCTTCTTCTCCTATCTTCTTATGGCACTTTAAATAAGATCTGGTTTTGTTTCTTTGGCAATAATTGGAGAGTGTGTCACTACTTTAAGGGCCATATATATAGGATGATTGTCTTATATTGTGTCCGGAATAGGATAAGGCTGAGTTGGGTTGTTGAGTACTCTCTCTCTCTCTCTCTCTCTAGATCTCTCTCTCTCTTGTTGGCATAATTCTGATAAACCATTTAAGGTTAAGGTTGCACGTCCTGTATACTATGAAACATTTAACACAATATGGAAAATGGGACAAAGCAGTGCTTCCCTTGATTGGAAATGGCTATGGTCCCAAGCATATATAGCTAAAAACGCATAATTTATTTTTAATTGTAGAACCCTTAATTTGAAGAGAGGACTAACCAAGGAGAATAAAATATTTAAAAATAAAATAAAACCATTTGAAAGGAAAATTTGTCTGGTGACGAAGTGAAATTCTTAGTTTTTGACTTGATTTTTCTTTTTAGATAATTAACTTAGACTATTTTATGGCAATCATGTGAGATAAGGTCTTTGAATCTTAATTTACATGTTTATATAATGGAGAAAGTTTCGCTGGTCTGTTCTTTAGCTGAGGGGTAGGATCTAGAGCATCTCATCTTCATAAATACGTAAAGCCCGCCCCCACTTTTTGTATTTAAAATTTTCATAAATATTTTCCCTTTATCCAACCACCCATAAAATTCTCTTTCGAAAACTGCTCTTAAGAAAACTCTCCCCAAATATAATTATTATCAAAAAGCATCTCACTTAATTGTTGAGCATTCATAAGAATAGTCTTAGGACCCACTAAGCTAGGCTCAACATGCTCGAGTGGTCCTCTTTCTTAACAACTTGGTGTCTATTTTGCTTCATTACTGCCTTCGTCCTCTATTTTTTATTTATTATTATTTTTTTTTTTTGGGTAAAACCTTCATCCTCTATTTGGGACAGAAAAAGTTGGTGGGAGGTTCCCAAATTAAGTAGTAATATATCCGTCCATGTCCAGCTTTTTGATGGAGGGAAAGAAGAGAGAGGGAGGCCTACAAATTGAGTTTACTTTCAAGTCATCCTAATCTTTTTCTTAAAATTGTTCCTTTGTGGAGCCAAATTTTACCTCATTAGGCCTCAATTTGTTTTTTAGGGGTGTCAATGGATGGTTCAGTTCAGTCTTAATCTAAGTTGAAAATTTTGGTTTCGGTCCAATTTGGGTTTTTAATTTTTGTCGGATTGTTTAATGTGCTCTTATTGGTTTGGTTTTGGTTTCGATTTTCTATATGTATATTTAGTAACAAGTTGGCTTAATAAGCTCTATCGAGTATCGAGCCATCATCGAACTGGTTCGATTTTAGTTTCTTACATGTATTTTTAGCAAAAAGTTGACTTAATAGGCTCTTATCGATACATTATGGGGCTGGTTTGATTTCAATTTTTGTTTGCAGTTATTGGGTCAGATTCGTTTGGGATTGTCAATCGGTTTGATCCGATTTTGGTTTTCCAACAGGCTTTAAAAACACACCCTGCATGCTCTTCTTTGTTCATTTGCCATGTACAAATAATAGAATCAAACTTCTTGGGTGAATTCTTCCAGCATCATCCCTAATTGAGAACCTTCACAATATTATCCTAATATTATTAGCCACATGGCAAATTAGATGGAGCCCTTGTTTTATAGATAGTAGATAGTAGAACCCAAAGTCCCTTGTTCACATGTCAAATTTCAGTTTAATGAAGCAAAGTGGTCATATAGAGCTTCGGAAAACTTGAAACCATAGGAGTCTGCATGATGGGATGCAAAGACATACATGGGGCAA